>JAVJIF010026466.1:0-48557 GCA_038442645.1 Agave tequilana
TTTTTTTTTTTGAAAACCCCAAAACTCCGTCATCTCCTTCTCTTTGCTCTCTCTCTCTCTCTCTCTCTCTCTCCCCCCCCCCCCCATCCATCCAGCCTCCATCCTTCCCACAAGCTTATCCAGGTCATTGTAATTAACTGAGCCTTTGACCCTAGTTTTTTGCTAATTAATTAATTTTTACATGCGGTTCTCAGATATTCGATCAGTTTTTGTCGTGTTCTGTACTTTGATCTTGCTAGCTTGATCTTTGGGATTGTAAATGGATGAAAGAAATTGCTTCTTTACTTCAGATCCGTAATGCTAAGATCTAATAGGGACAATGTTTGTGAAAGTATTGATTTCATGAATTTTAATCTTGTATAGTTTAGTGAATGGAAAAGAAATTATTGACTTCATGCATTTTTCGCCTATCCTTTGCGTCCGGCGATCCCCATCAAGAAGAAGCAAAAATAATCCTTTTCGATCTAAAACTTTTCAATTCATGATTTTTGTTGAAATTGATGTACATCTTAGTGAATTGTGTGGATGAAAACAAATTAACTTGATCAAAATTCAAATTTTGCACTTTTATTTGAAATAAACTTTTATTTGCTGAAATTTTGCACCTTTATTTGAAATAAGTTGTTAATTGCTTATCTGGGGGTCATTACAAATCAATGTGCTTTGATTTTTAGGGTTAGATTTAGTTGAAAATTTCTAAGTTTTTATAAGATAAGGAAGAGTGAGGGGAGAAGAAGAAGAAAGAAAGATGAGTGTGTTACTCAATTTTGACGGGTGTACTAATCAATAAGGGGTTGAAAAAAAAAATATAATTAAGATAATTTTCAAAACTATTCGTGTCATTTTATTAAGTGTTAGAATTGTCAATATCAATTCTTCAAACTTTGATGGCACCTTTATCATGGGAATGGATATTGCCACCCCCAAAAATGAGGAGTGCCATGGATTTGGGCACCCCCAAATTTGATAAAAGACCCCCCAAAAATAAAAATGACCATTTCGCCCTTTTCTTCTTCTCTCCTCCTTCCTCTTTCCTCCGCCCCCTCGCCGGTGAACACCCACGACCACCCCCATCGCCGTTGAACTCCCCGGCCTCCCTCCTCCCCCCGCGCCCCCTCCCTCCGTCTCGCCCTCCATCGGCCTCCCCCCCGCCTCCCCTCCCCTCCCCTCCCCTTCTTGCCCCTGCCCCTCCTCCTCTCCTCCCACCACAGCTTCCCTCCCCGAGCTCTCTGTTCGGCCGGCCGAACAGAGAGAGCTCTGTTCAGCTGTGGGAGGGGGAAGGGGAGGGGGCGCAGGGGGAGGGGGGAAACGCGGAGGAAGGGGAGGACGCTGGAGAGGGGGGACCCCAGAGAGGTCGGGGGAAGCGTGGGGGAGGGGGGACACCGGGGAGGGGGTGGGTCACCAAAGAAGATGACGGGGGAGCAGGAGGGAGGGAAGGAAGGAGGAAGAAGAAGGTTCTTTTTAGACATTTTGAGAAAAAAATAATGGCACTCGTGATTTTTTTGGGGGGCCTTTCTCAGTTTCGGGGGGGTGGCAATATCCGTTCCCCTTTGTCGCTTCTTTGGGTGACCAATGTCGGCGCCGGGCACAGGTGCAGTTGAGTCAATTGACGACAGGGCCCAAAATTTGTGGCCCAAAAGACCCTTTGAGATCGAATCCGGGCGGGCCTTGTTGACTGCCTAGAACATTGCTCCTCTTGTCGAGATCGAGATCAGAGATCGAGAGAGAGATTTGGGGGCGGACGACAGAGAGTTGAATCGAGATTGCATCGGGAACTGAGAATAGTAGAGAGAGAGAGAGAGGGAGGGAGAGAGAGAGGGTGATGATGGGTCGAGAAGTAGCAGAGAGCTGCGTGGATGCGGTGATGATGGAGATGGTGATGTTGTATTCCAACCGCTTCTACGCCACCAAGCCCGACCTCGCCGCCCGCCGCATCGAGGCCATCGGATACCAAGTCGGACACCAGCTCTCTGAGAGGTACGACTTGCTGCTGCTGCTGTTGCTTCAATCTAATCTCATCTTCCCTTAATTCAATCCATCACCCTTTAACTTTACATACCAGATCTGATCCTGCACCATCTATCTGTTTCTTTTCTTTTTTTTCAATGAATTATGTTGCTGATGCGAGCATGAATAATTTGACTTGAACTACTCGTTTCGCGTCACCAAATACAAATAGTTGAGCATTGAGTGTTCGTGGGAAATGAAATCTCCACATGAAAGGATAGGATAGCTTCACTTCAACAATCTAGGGTTATCTTTTGAAATCCTCTTCCTCACTTAATTGTTGGGTTTTTGATTCAAGGGATGAAGAAGAGGAAACTGCAGAAAGATTAACCAATAATTTAATTAAAATGCAGAAAGAGATCTATTAATCAACTCCACATCGCCGTCCCCTTCCCAGTGTTCACTCATGCTACCTATTTATTATCAAAGTTAACCTGTGTCTCCAACCTGTAGTAAGAAGTCAAGAACAAGGTATATTTGTATTCTTCACAAAGCCAACCAGGATACAGGTTTCGTGATTTTCATCCATATTCATGGTGAACAAACAGATTTCCAATTTCTCTCCACATATGTATCCTCTAACGGCCATTCCTTGTTGTACAATCCTTCAAGATTGAAAAGCTAGTAGAAATAAAGTATCTTTCTTATACATGAAAAATTCTTTATAACAATTATTGACCCGGAATTGAAAAGAGATATAATGCAAAATGTTCGGCCCACAATTATCTAATGGAACTGGCGTGCTCGTGTGCTAGGAATCATGGACATGGACATGGACATGGGGCATGGATATGACACACATCAAGACATAACAAATACTTAAATAGTAGGATAAACAGATATGATGAGATGACTATTGATTGAGATGAAACTTGCACAGAAAATATAGAATTTCAGAAATACAAATAGAAGTGCAATGTACTCAATACTACCGCGATAGCAAGTGGATATGCGGGTCGTGGTCCACAAGGAGGGACTAGCGATGGAAGCGTTTTGTAAGTTCTCTTTTAGTTCACTTAAAATGGTTAAAAGTTCTTCTCTTGTTCTTATACAAAAAATGAAAAAGAATCTTTTGTTAAGTTAAAAAGAAAGTGGTAGATACAGAAGGTCGAGAAAATGGAAAATAATTTTATACAAAGAAAGTGAAAATAGTGAATAGAGTTGAGAGTTGGTGATGATGGTGATCTAAACTAAAAATTAAAAGAAAAGAAGAAAACTTAAAAGAACTTAGCTCTTCCGGTTTATGACTTTTGAATTCTTGCAAATACTTACCTCATCTTGAAGGCGAGCAAAGCATGGCAAATAGGATCATTCACGTTCCCTGACTTTAACCTATGAATTTAGAAGCCAGTAGAAAATAAATTGAAACGGCTATCCATCACCATAAGCCATCAAGGGCACTTGCAATGGCAATCAATGCTATAACTTTTATTTGGATTATCATTAAAAACTGGTAGAAGAGAGTAAGAGAAGAACATAAAACTGTAACTTTATTCGATTCAAATAAAAATGAAAAAAAAAGAAACTCACACCGGTGTCACCCTCAGTACAAGTTTTGCTCTCATTCCTCCATGAAACTTTCCTCTCCTCTCAGTTACATAAAGAAAAACAAAAATTACATAAAAAACTAAAAACCTAAGTTACAAACTACAAAATAGTCTAGCCTATGCTCTCGGCTGAATCGTTCCCGTTTGCCTTTAGGAATTGCAGTATTTATAAGATAAAATGAGTGCCAAAAGGTGGTGAAGAGATGAGCTCAAATCGCTGGCCCAATATCCTTATCCTTATTATCCCTTTGTATACTAATAAATTCATCTATGGACTTCTGAATGTGAGATTATCTTCATTGATTTCTCAAGTAAGGATAATAAATCTAAATAAATCTGATTTAGTTGGAATAGATTTGATAATATCCTCTCTCTGTTATCCCATATTTTCTGATAAGATTTGCCTATGGACTTCTGGATTTAGGATTACTTAGTTGATTTTCAAGATAACCAAATGGATCTTCAAAAATTCAGATTTAACTGATTTTATTTGGTGTTATCTTCTCTGATTGCTCCAGTCTTTGGATAGAATTGCTTCTAAACCTTTGGATTTGAGTAGATTTTCATTGATTTACTTGAGCTTTTAAAACTTCAGATTTAATTGAATAAACTTGTCCATTTCTCCTCTTTCTCTATAAATTACGCTGCATACCATTAGACATTAAAATGAATTAAATAACAGATTTTTATTACAAAATAAATATGAAAATGTGACACATATGACACTAAATATGCAATGCACGTGTGCAATCAACTATATATGTGTGTGTGTCTACTTGCCTATTGTACTAAACCTCAAAACCAAGGTTTGAAATTTTGTTATGTATTAGCACCGACGGAATGCAGTGTTATAAAATGTGGTTTCATTATTCGTGCGTACCAGCAGCTCAAAACATATAATCGGTTTATTTGTTGATTATGCAAACTATGTGAAATTACGCGAAATGAATTCTTTTAATATATTTAATCACACACACACCCCCCTTACCTCATCATCAGAGCAGCCTCCTTGTCGCCAACTTCCCTTTGCTGCGAAAGGAGAAGGGGAGAGAGAGAGAGCTTGAATTGGGGCCAACCTTAACCATAACTTGAAGCATTTAAGCTACGGGTTTGAACCTTTTTTATTAGTTGAAACTGCAAACACAATCCTAATTTCCTAACCTCCTTATTCACTTGTTTATTCGAGTATGCAGGCACATAACCTGCATAAGCCCGAATAAGCGGCCTAGCACACAATGGGGAAGCATAAGACCATTTGTGTTCGGTCTTTCCCTGAATAAGATTATGCGGCCTCATAACCAGCTGCATAAACTGCTTTTTGGAACACTGGGTAAAAGTTTATAATATCAGTATTGGCAATGTAAGTCATTTCATATCAGTAATATCAGATTGTCATTATTAGAAACTTAAGTTTTAAAAATTATAAAGAAAAGAAATGAAAAGTTGAGTTTTTTTTGTCATTTTTATTTGAATGATGGATGAAGTTTTAGATTAGGTTATGATAAAATATTAAATAGGAGGGTTGGGTTTTTATATATCGGTCCCCCAAATTATGTCAAATTTGAAAAGGCTCCCCAAATTATATGATTTGCGCACAAATTTCCCAAGTCATATAAGTTACTTAAATGACTCCCTTCTACCATTTTTTGTTAGTAAATTGACTCTGGGGGAATGATATCTAAGAACCCTAAATAGTATAGTTGTTGCATCAATTAACTTGTCTTTTACATTGATGTTTATATTCTTATTGCTAGTTGTTTTAATTTCAATCATGTTTTATAAGAGTTTTAAGTTACCTTTTAGATATTTGTGATGTTTAAGCTATTCCAAATTCTTTTTTGGTTTCAATTTTCTAATATTTTTTTTGTTTATCAACTACTTTGTGTATTTTATGTAATTTTGCTTAATGATGTTATATTTTCATTTTATTTTTTTATGAATATTTTTCTTATTTAATGTTCATGGATCTAATTTTAGTAAACTATTATTTTAAACTTTATTTTTATTAATTTTATGGCATATTTCTTTAGAATATTCTTTAAGTTCTCATTTTTTTTGGTAATTTGGAATTTTCTGTTTTTTAAGTTTGCGTAGTTGTCCTTTAATATTTATTTTACTTGAGGCAAATTTTTATTGAAATAACATGTTACAATGATATATACCCCCACATATTTCATATTCAAAGAAAAATGCACCAAAGTATTATTTTTGCTAACTTACCCCTCAAATCATTGGGCACTTAAAAATTTCCTCATAGTATTTTCCATATAATTTTAAACGGTAAAAATGCGAAATACTCTTTTATCCCTTCCCCTTTCTCTTTCCTCCCACTAATTTTGACACAAACAATATAGCGAACGACGCCGGATAGATCTTGTTCTAGTGCCAACTAACCTTAAGAGATACCACAGGTAGGATAATACTCGAATCTACGAGCAAAACAACTTGAATCCACGAGCAATTGGAGAGAAAAACTCAATTTTATTGATTAAAACTTGGATTCTAAAAATAAAGATACAAAGGCCTTAAATAGGCTTTTAAAAATAGAAGTCTAATCTAACTAGGAAACTAGAAACAGATAAAAGAAAATGCAACAAATTGAAATCCAAAACGGATCCAAAACAAACTCTTAAACAGAATCTGAAATGCTGATACACGATGAGCGGTTATTCAAAATTGCATTGCCGGTCCACTGACTAAGAGACTCGGCTCTCTGGTCATTTTCTGCTTTCTGGCCAGTCGACCGGGCAGTCGACTGGGCAGTCGTCCGGGGAGTTCAATATGTTTGCTTGGTCGAACGAGTGGTCGACCCCGAGACCTGCGTATGGCCCGTTGTTGAACCTTGATTTCTTGTTTTGCCTTTCTGTATCAGTCCCTCCCTCTTCAAAAGAACTCGATCTCGAGTTTCGATCAATTGAACCCTGAACATTGCTATCATTAGCAAACTTGGCTTTAGGAAAAGTTTGTTCCCAAAATCATGATCTGCCTTGATTGCATATTGATATGAGTTTAGGCTCCTTTCTTTTATAGACTTTGGAATAGGTGCACTTGGCTTCAAGGAAACTCTTTTACCTTTCCAAGAGAACATATAAATTTTCTTTTTACCAGTGTTCTAAAAAACCCGTTATGTAACTCGTTATAACTCGTTATATAACCTAACGTCGACCAATCGTTACGTAACAGGGCTAAAAAACACAGTGTTTCATAACTATGGTTACTTTGCCCGTAACGTTCGTTACGTTACGTTATTAACGTAACGCACCCTAATTTACGTTACGGTGCAAGTCAACTTTTATAAAACCCCCTAAATTCAGTCGGTCAAGGGTCAAAAAAAATCTTCTCTGCAACCTCGCCGCCACCTCTGCAACCTCGTCGTTGGCGCGAGAAGAAGAAAGGAGAATAAGACCTACCTCTGGTGGTTCTTCGTCGTTGATGGTTCTCGCCGACGTCGTCTCCAAGCGATTGTTCTCCGTCGTGGTTCTCGCCGGCGTCGTCTCCAACCACATGTAAGCTCTCTTCTCTCCCCTTCTAATCTCTCTCCCCTTCTAATCTCTCTCCCCCTCCTAATCTATCTCTGCTCTCTCCCAGGAGAGAGAGGAGAGAGATCTTTAGAGATCAGGAGGGGGAGAGAGTAGGGAGAGAGTAGAGAGAGATCGGAGGGGAGAGAGCAAAAAGAGATCGGGGGGAGGGGAGAGACAGAGAGTGAAATATCTAGGCGGAGAGGGCAGACAGAGATAATTGCTAAAAATATTGGCTGAGATAATATTATCAAAAAATAATTGCTCAAAATTATCATGCTTGTTACCATACTTGTTATAATTCAATTATCATGCTTATTATAGTTTGTTATGTTTGCGAACTTATTATGAAATTTATTATGTTTTCGAACTTATTATAAGTAGTGAATGTGAAAAATTATTGTGATACTTGCTAAATGTGTGATATATTATTTTGATATTTTTTTAGATTTTTAAAATTATTTTCTTATTTATATAAATTCTTAAATATAGTATATATATTTATTTTTATTAAATAAATATTAAATCGCATAACTTACGTTATGCGTTACGTTATAACCTATATTAACATAAAAAGAAAAAACGTTATTATTACGTTATTGTTATTTTAAACATTGCTTTTTACCTTTATGGTAGCGTCAACATCATGTTGCCATGGTCTCCCCAAAAGAATATGACAGTTGTCCGTATCGACAACATCACAAGCAACAAAATCTTCATAGAATTTGCCAATAGAAAAAGGAACATGACATATATCTGTTACCATAATAGAGGGACTTTCTTGATCCAACCAATGATGTAAGGATGAGGATGTAGTTTGGTCTCTAGCTTCAAATGATTTACAAGTGCTCTAAACATGATGTTTCGCAGCTTTTATTGTCATTTGATGAGGTTGTATACCTTGCTCTTGGTCGAACACTTTGAATAAAAGATTTGATGTCATTGTGTGGTGTTGGGGAACTTCTAGTTGCAAAACAATTTCTGAACAACACAAGCTGCATTATCTCCATGTTTTTTGGCAAAGTCAGAATCACTTGCTTTCTCAATCATGACTCCTTTATCTCCTTAATCCGCGATGTTGACTTGCCTCCTCTTAGGTATTCATTAGACCTATGTTCAGGCTCTCCACACCTATAACACTTGCCAATGCCAGGCTTGGCGTATGAATTTTCCTTGCTCTTTGCATCTGTGGTTGTTGTTGTTGCTGGTGCTGATTCAGAAGTGTTGGTCGACTGACGGACTGACAATCGGTCAATCATTGTGGGACAGCTGAACTCCGATGTCTGAACTCCTGCGTCATTTGTTGGCTCTTCAATTGGTGTTAGACGTCTGAAAGGTGGAGCTCTGCTTTGTAGTCTCTCGATCTTCATGCTCTTGTTGTAGGCTTCATCAACGGAGAATACGTCATGAAGGATTACGCGTTTTAAGATGTGGTACTTTAAACCACTGATGTACTTTGTCGCTTGTTGTTCTTCTGTCATGAATAGATCGCATCGTGATGAGAGACGATAGAACTCCTCCGTATACGCTGCAACAGTCCTTGTACCTTGTTTACAGTGTTCAAATTGATTGTAAAGGATTTGTTGGTAATCGGGTGGAAGAAATCTACCTTATATAACTTGCTTCATGCATCTCCATGTCACCACGAATAGCTTATCTTGACGTCTCCTTGTGATTTGTAAGTGGTCCCACCATGTTGTTGCTCCTTCCTTGAGCTTGTATGTCACGAATATGACATGCTTCTCCTTGGAGACGTAAGCCATGTCGAAAAACTTCTCCACTTTGTAAACCCAGTCTATGGACTCTATATCAAGATTTCCACTAAAAAAGGAATCTCAATCTTCATATTATATTCATTAGGACTTGGGTATTCTCTTCTCCTATCATGATTAGAAAAAGAAAATCTTCTGTTAGGATTAGGATTGGCTAACCGCCTAAGGCCTTGCCCGTAAGCCATCTCTCCATCGTAAGTTTCATCCTCGAAGTTGTCTCCTTGATAGAAATGGTTGTTCAATTCTTCCTCATCGGAAAAATCTTCATATTGAAAATTCTGTAAAAGACGCATTGATGGTGGTTGATAATGGTGGAGGCTGATTTGGCGGTGGTTGGTATGGTAGAGGTTGAGGTGGTGGTGATTGATGTGGTGGAGGTTGGTGTGGTGATGGAAAATGTAGTGGAGGGGATGGATGAAGATTATCTGATGAACGATCTCATCTGCTTTGGTACGTAACATCGGCTAGACCACGATCGTCGATCTTGAGGGACAATCTGTTAGGTTCTTGGATCATACTGTTCATAGTTGATTCAAGAGCGTTGAGCCTCCCTTCAACAGTGCCCACCCTTACAAAAAGGCTTTGCGATTAGTCATCTCCTTCTATCGTCGAAAAGTAGTTGAAGCTTTGATACCACTTGACGCAGATAATGAAGCGAACGACGCCGATTAGATCTCGTTCTAGCGCCAACGAATCCTAAAAGATACCTTCAGGTAGGATAATACTTGAATTCACGAGCAAAACAACTCGAGTCCACGAGCAGATAAGCAACTCGAATTCACGAGTAATTAGAGAGAAAAACTCAATTTTATTGATTAAAACTTGGATTCTAAAAATAAAGATACAATGACGTTAAATGGGCTTTTAAAAATAGAAGTCTAATCTAACTAGGAAACTAGAAGTAAATAAAGGAAACACAACAAATTAAAATTCAAAATGGACCCGAAAACAAACTTCTAAACAGAATCTGAAATGCTGATACATAATGGGCGGTCGACTGCTTATTCAAAATTGCATTGTCGGTCGATCAGGCGGTCGACCGACCAAGAGACTCAGAGACTCAGCTCCCTAGTTTTTTGCTTTCTGGCCGGTAGACCGAGCGGTTGACCAGGGACTTCAACATGTTTGCTCGGTCGATCGGGTGGTCGACCGAGACATGCGTCTGGTCTGTTGCCGGTCAACCGAGACATGCGTCTGGTCTGTTGTTGAGCCTTGATTTCTTGCTTTCCCTTCCTACATCAAATTTAAGAGCCCCTCTTGTCCTTCTCCAAACTCACTCTCTTTCTATCTCTTCTACCTCCTTTATACAATCTCTCTCAATTTCTCAATGTCAATCTCAAATTTCTTTAATGGTGGGTCAACAAACCTCCTCTACCAACCCATCCCCGACTACCTCTTCCACTCTCCTTTGTCAGCATACAGTGATGTTGTATATTGGGTAGCATGTGAAAGCTACAATCTTTAGTTCGATCATCATGTTTTTTGTCCCTTCATCCTTTGGACTCTTTGGTGAATTTTTGAAGCTTTGCTCTCTTTATATTGACAGATCCCTAAAGCCACGAGGGTTTTCAGAGAGCTTTGATGGTTTGTTATATGCACTTTCATCATCTTCTTGTTCTCCTCTTCATGCAGCAGCGGTGATTCTTTCTTCTGTTATCCTCTCTCTGTCTGAAATTCAAAGCATTTTTAAGGGACAATTAGTTGTGCTTGAGGGAATTCTCATGCTCCATCTCCATCAGGAGGATAACAGAAGAAACTTTGGGGATTAATTATCATTAGGAAATTTTGAACCATCAAGAGGATAACAGTTGCATACATTGGGGATTAATTATCATTAGGAAATTTTGAACCATTTAAAGGATAAGAAAGTTGCATCTTTTTTGGATAAAAAATTGAAGAGGAACCAAGATTGTTTTGGGCTTAATCTGGAAAATTGCAACAATTTTAAAAGGAATTCTGGGTGTTAAAGATTTGGAATTTTGGTTAGGTTTGAGATTAGAGAGAGAATGAAGAGGTGAGGGTAAATTAGACATTTCTAAGAATTATTAGGTCTTTTAACCAAAACTAAGGGAATATCTTTTATTCTCAAACAGTAATTGAAAGGATAAAATTTTAAGTTTCAGATGATTTGATGGTTCAGTTGGTAATTACAATAATTTTGGGGGGTATTTTTGTAGAAGATTTGGGGGGGTTATCTATAGAAAAAAAGGCCTTAAATTTTAGTGGTTTAGATAATTGGTTTATTATATCAATAATTTTATTCTTTTTTTCTTGAGTCATATATCTTTAAAGTTGAGACCAATGTTTTAAAAAACCTGTTATGTAACTCGTTATAACCCGTTATAGAACATAACGGCACCCGACCGTTATATAACACTAGCAAAAAATGCAGTTCCCAGTAACGAGCATTTTATGGAGCGTTACGAACGTTACGTTATGAAAATAACGTAACGTTCGTAACTTACGTTATTTATACGGTTTGCTAAATAAAAAACAGCGAAACGATTTCTCTTCACAAACCAAATCAACATGAAACCCTAAATTGGCGACTGCGAGTGAAGCATCGAAGCACCCCAGTGCATTTTCTCTCTCTGCAGTAGATGATGATGACGACGACAATGACTCTCTTGTGCTGTTCTTCTTCTCTCTGTGGTTTCTCTTCAATTATATCTCTCTCATCGGCGAGTATTGAAGCGCTCAGTCCCTCTCTCTTTGATCTCTCTTCAATTGATGAGGAGCTCGCCGTCGTAACGCTCCAAAAAAAATCAAAAAGCCGCACGACTCTTCAATTAACGAGGAATTCATCGTCGATCTCTTTCTGATCTCTCTTAAATTGACGAGGAAGCGCACGATATCGGAACCCCTCAGTTTCTCGATGCTTGCTAAAAATTGTTGTGAGACTTGTTAAATCTGTTATATATTGTTTTGATATTTTTTAAATTTTTTAAAATTATTTTTCTGTCTATAAAAATTCTTAAATATAGTATGTATATTTATTTTTATTAAAAAATATTAAATCGTGTAACCTACGTTATGCGTTACGTAATAACTTATTTTAACATAACAAAAGAAAAACGTTATTGTTATGTTATCGTTATTTTAAACATTAGTTGAGAAAGTCCCGTTTAAATTAATGCATACCCTATTGGTAACCCTTTGAATGTGACTCAATTCAAAATATTAGCACATATACTGAATCAGACCCATTTAGATTACGGAAATTTTACTGGACAGACCATTGGCTTCGTTTGGGTTTTACTGAACCAAACTCATTTTAAACCCTATAAAACTGACCACACCCTATCTAACCCATCATCTCCTGTCCGGGGTGTTCTTCCATATTCTATCTTTTATAGTTCAAATATACAGTTTTCCATCTCATGTCCCAAAGATAGTGATCAATTTTCCATATTTTCGAAGGTATAATGTCTCCTATAGTCTGATCCACATATTTCCTAGTTCCCTTTTCTTCTTTTTTTTACTATTTTTTTTAAACAAAATTTTAAGGATTTTGATCAGAATTGTCTATTGGAAATTCTTCCCTAATTTTTTTCAGAAAATTCAATATTGAAGCTCTGGTACTTTCTGAAAGCTCCCTATATCGGGTTGTTGCAGTCCATATCAGATTGAAATGTCCTGATATCAATACAATATCACCAAAACATAACGTCTATTGGCAGACCAGATTTTCTTGGGGTTGTTTCATCTCTCTGGACCCTCTAAATCTAATAAGATTCGGCTGATACATGTTTGCTTTGGCCAAGGTTTCATATCTTACTCTGACCCCCTAGTGACTAGGATGTTTTAATTTAAAGCAGAGAGAAAAATAAATTTGACTTTAATTATTTAATTTGATAGCTTCTACTCAAATCATGAAATGAGACAAAGAAATCTTAAATTTCAAACCAATGCCTTACGAGCTTATGATGCCCTATTGTTTGTGGAGTCTTTATATTATCTAAAACAGTACATCACTCATCTTGAAGAGTGTTTATGTATGGCTTAAATAACATATGGTTTCAAACTTTCAAGGGATCTGACACACCAAACTTTTTGAGTTCTATTTAAGCAAACACGGTTGTGATGCGTAATTTTTTAGTTTATCTAAACCCAACAGGGCTCTGGTATGTCCTATACCTAACGGGCAAGCTAACCCGATGGCTGACATGATGTTTTCGTGGTTTCTTATTTAAATGATAATTTATCATGGTTATTGTGTCTCTTACAATCTTTTACTTTCTTGCTTGCCTCTGTTTTGCCGTTATATTTTCCAGGACTTAGTATAATGACGATGGTATATATGAACAAAACGCACAAGGAATCATCACCCTACTCATGTTCTCTCCGTATGACAAGAGCATCGAGGACTAAACGGGTCTAAATTAATTTTATTTACGGATTTGTATGACAGACTTGCTTGACCCCCATGTTTTGTCTTGCCAGGTACACCATGGAGCGCCCCCGGTTTACCGACCATCTAGACGCTATCAAATTCATCTGCAAGGATTTCTGGTCTGAGCTATTCAAGAAACAGATCGATAACCTTAAGACCAATCACAGGGTAATCCCACAACCGAAAACTTGTGATTTTTTAGTGGTTTATATTTCATGTTCTATAAGAAGTTTTAACTATGTTATATGCAGGGTACGTTTGTTCTGCAAGATAACAGGTTTCGCTGGGTCTCACACATCTCTCTTAACCCTTTGCCAGAGAGTGCAAATGACTCCGCTGAAAATAATGCAGTTCAAGCCACAAACATGTACCTGTACTTCCCATGTGGAATCATCCGGGGGGCTCTCACCAACTTAGGACTTCCATGCGCTGTTTCTGCTGACATATCCAACCACCCGGCATGTAAGTTTGTTAGCTATTGCTATCTAGGCGTGATGTAATACAGCCTGATTGCAGTCACCTTCAAAGCTAGGGTTTTTAAAATTTGAAATTGGAAGACAAGATAGAATTTCGGATTTTCACTCCTTGCATGTACTTTCACCCAAAACTCAAGAGAAAAATGAACTCAAGAATTTAACTGGAATATTTGAGGAAAATCTTTAGTCATTCAATAATCTTAAAAGAGAAGTTTAGGGGCCTTTTATAGGCTTTACAACAAAGTAGTTTTAGGAAATTGCCGATGTGATACTAAACACCCACATAAAAGAAATGCTTGCTACACCAGCTAATTAACATAAAATAGGTCTAAAATAAAACTAAATTAAAATCAAAGAACTGCATTACACCGCTTCTTGAAATAGACTCGATCGAATCGTTCTCTAAGCAGCGTGATGTCCTCATTAAAGTGCCTGTTGATTTCATGCTTAGCTTCTCATTCACAATGTAGCATTGCCTTCGTGAGTATTATGCCTGCAGAGCATGACGTTGCATTTTTCTTGGTTGTGGCAGGTTCGTTTGTGGTTCGCATAAAAGCTTGATGTATGCTTGTGGGAGAGAAACATAGGGTTCTGCTACCATGATTTGTAGGCGTCGCTTGGATTTGGTTTCTTTTAAGAATTACTAACACCTTTGTTGTAACAAATGCCTGTTCTCACAGAATTCAGCCATATGTTTCTCATCTCTTAACCTCAGCAGTATTTTCTGTTGTTTTTATAGCATATATGTGCTTGTCTATGGAAAAATATGCCAATTATTAGAAGACTTCTATGTTTGTGTGTGTATGTTATATTAACCTTTAAAGACAAATAGGCTACAATGCTGATTGCTTAGCCAAGAGATAAGTGCCCATCTTTCTGCAGCAGTAGGTTGAGTCACAGGAATTGGCTTACAGTAGTAGTTGTATTATATAACTGGCAGTAATTTTGGCACCTGTGGAATGATGAATAAAACATGATGATCATTTCCATCTCTGTTCCAATATTTCTCTTTTAATTACTGGGAATACAAATTGAAGGTTTTTTTTTCTTCTGTTTTTCCAATGAAATTAATAAAATGATATTAATATCCAGTATACCAAACTAAACGAATATTTTACAATTTGATTATAAAATGATACCAAATTTTAACATTTAATTATGGGAAAAATAACAAAAAAGAAGGAAAGGTTTTCGCTTCTAGAAAGAAAATGCAATTTCAACACCAACTACCACCTTCATGAGAACAACACCTTAGGACTCATAACCCGTTCATATGCACATGAACATTTTGGAAACTGCGCGGCATTTCAGTTTGGGGGATTTCATTTCATCGGCCTTTGCCAAATCGTAATTATGAAAAAATCACTCACAAAATTTAATTCGCTTCAATCACTTCTTTTTTTAAAGAGATGTCAAGCGCAGAAGTGCTATTAAGGGTCGCACGCCAACGTGTCGAACGCAGAAGCACTGTTAAGCATGCTTTAGAGTGGTTATAATGTCCCCCCATAGTATAAACTGAGCACTGTCACAATAATCGCAGTCCTCACAAAAATGTCATAGTTCTGAGACTTTATTAAGCTATGACAATGATCTCGGTCCTCACAAAAATGTCTTATTTTAAGTCTTTGATCGCAGTCCTCTTTATTAGAATGATCGCAGTCCTTTTTAGTAGGTGTGACGCCCCGATTCCGCGGGTACAGAGACGTCACTGCGACGTATATACGTAGGTCGGAATTACCATCACGTATATACGTTAAACATCAGTACAAGAAGGAATCAGAGTGCGGAAGTACAGTGGTAATATACATTCCAACAGAAAAGTACAAGTACATGATTATCATAGAGAGTGATACCATATTACAGGAATATTAAATCACCAGAAAATACAAAAGTACATCATATAAAGAGATATACAAAAGCTGAGAGGTGCTCACGAGCAGCAAGAGGGGTCTCGAGAACCAAACAGGAGAGGAACTAGGAGGAAGAGCAGTGGCAATGATCAACTTTCTGCTGCGCTCCGATCGTCACGGAAGAATCCGCTGCGTACTTTGATCAGCTACAGCAAAGCCACCAAGGTCTGGTATGTAGGATCTGGACATGAGAATTCAGGATTGTTAGCAACCCCAGCGAGTACATATAATAAAAATCAAATGGCGTGCATAACAAGCACATGTGTACATGATCAAGTGATGTGGTCCAGGCATGCAGGTACAAGCAATTACAAGTAACATAAGGGAAATTAATGAACGACAATAAATTATGTATATCGATGAATCTGAAACTGAAAACGTACATAGAAGGCAGTATGAAGAGCATAGGTACATATAAACATACGATAAATAAGTTAAACATGTGATAAATATAAGTACAGACAAAACTAGTTGTACAAGCTCAGATTATGGACTCACGGGACAGATACGTCAAGGGGATAATCTAAATAAGGAAACCCTCATCTATATACCACATATCTCATGTCGTCATCATCTGAGTTTATACAACTTGAATTGCCTTAAAAATAACAGGACTATAGTGTATCTGGAGTAATCATCATGTATCATAAAACAAGGTGTCAACTCAGGACATAACATTATAACTGGAATATAAAGGTGTTGCATTTTAATTTATTCAAAATAATAATCAGTACCGTTTGATATTTCAATTGCCTCCTTACCAGCGCCTCACATCACTGATAATCCATACTAGAGTTCGCACTTTGTAGAACTTATCCGGGTCTGATATGTGAGTACCAGGACCCGAACAAAGGAGAGACCAAATATCACACGTTCCTAACATTATTATTGTTTGGTTGTTTTATGTTATTCATCTGATTCATATGCTTTTGTATGTGCTACTAGCACACATACATCCACTTATGAATAAGATGAGTTATCATTTGGAAACTGATAAATCTGATGGCTCATATTTATAGTGGGTCCCGTCTCTGCCCGGGACTAGCTCAGAGTTTAGGCTACTGCCTCCGTGGACTTATCATTACGTGCCCCACACGACACTTCACATTCAGGCTACTTCTTCGGGGACTTATCATTACGCGCCCCACACGACACTTCAGAAATATCACCATTATAAATATGACATGATACCGGTTTCCATCAGCTTCCCTCACCCTAGTGTAAGTTGAGTATTTTATTATATATATATGAATTGCCTAAAGATAATATCCACAAGTGTGTACAGTATAACCATGATTATCCAACTACGGGAATTAACAGGAGTATAATATCAGGAGTCACCCTTTTTCAGGGGTTCAGGAATACAGGAGTTCAGGAGTCAGGAGTACAGGAGTAACAAATATCTGATAACAGTATAATAATCATGCCAAGTCCCCGTAAAAGTAATAGTTATGAATATGTAATATAATACATGTTCTACAATATCATGTCAAGTGTACCAGTACCGGGTGATAGCATGTCAAGTGTCAAGTGTTATTATATCAGGTGTCAGGTATCAGGCGATAAGTATAGCATGGCAAGTACCGGTGTCAGATATCAAGTAATAAGTATAGTATGACAAGTACCGGTATCAGATATCAAGTAATAAGCATAGCATGGCTAGTACTGGTATCAGATATCAAATAATAAGCATAGCATGACAAGTACCGATATCAGATATCAAATAATAAGTATAGTATGGCAAGTACCGGTGTGTATATATATATATATATCAGGGTCAGGTAACTAATATGTCGGTGAGAGTCACAACATCAAATATCAGGTATCAACCGGTCACATAACATGGTACAGGAGAACAATATAAACATTTCAAACTCTTCACAATTATATAATAAATTTATCTTTTAATTAGCTATGCGAAGCCGAGTAAAGCGGGAGCAGATCTAGACATACCGGTATAATACCGGTTCAATAAAGTATAATAATGGCCTGAAGCTATTTATAAAGCATGATAATCATTTATATAACATATACTAACTTGCATAAAGAGACATCATATATTAAAAGTAAGATAATAATTATTAGACATGGAACAATGATAATAAAGTAAGAAATGTACTCACATAATGATAAATCGATGCATATTCAAAAGAAACTGTACTCGCCTAATACCGGAACGAAATACCGGGAAAAGTCCGAGAAATACGCTAACACGTGCGAGTAAGTCACTAGCCCATAAAATATATAAATACATATATTATAAATATATTAGAGAGGGAATGAGAGAGGAGAGAGAGTGAGAGAGAGGAGAGAGAAGGTTGTTGGAAGGAGGGGGGAGAGAGAGGGGAGAAAAATAGGGTATTTTTAAAAGAGAAAAATAGGAATTAAAAGGGGGAGGGGTATGATTGTAATTATAGGAAAGCATTTGGGGGAGAGGTTGTAACGCCCCGATCCCGCAGGTACGGGGACGTTATGGCGACGTACATACGCGAGGTGAAAACACACTCACGAGTACGTTAAGCCTCAGTACAGGATATCACCTCCATATTTATAAGCATTCCAGCATGAAATAAGTACAAGAATACCTGCAGACAAAGGTGAGTGATCATAACAGATAGGAAAAACATGGACAAATAAGATAACAGCAATAAAACATAAAGATACCTATGAAGGGTCTCGATGAGGAGTCTCCTATGGAAACCCAATGGACTATCTGACCAAACGATAACTCGGATCTCCAACCTGGGCACGCAAACCCAGGGTCGTCAGAAAGCGACCTAGTGAGTGGTAAAATGAAGGAGGCAGTAATACATACGATAGTAATACAAGCACGATAATAATATATAATACATTATGGTGTATTAGTGATACCATATAATAAGTAGATCATAAGCAGTAGAAATATATCATGTCAATCTTTTAATACCATCATTACCTAGCCGGTTATCAGTGGGTCATGTCTATAGTCGTGTCCAAGTTTATATTATCAATAATATTGTCTAGTGGTCATGTAATAGACATGAACATGCTAGTGGTGACGTGACCGCAGTGAACATGCAGATGTGTGTATGCCATATACCCTTAATACAGTGTCGTGCATATATAGTAATGATGTCTGCAAGGAATACAGGAAATGGAATAGATGCAAGACAGAGTATACATGTACATGAGTAAAAGAGGATGCCACCACAGAAAGTATAACATGTATCAGGTAACCCATACCACTGGCAGTTCATACTGGAGCCCGCACTCCAGTCGAACCCATCCGGACATGGCCTACGGGTACCATTATCCAAACGAGAGAGTGACCAAATAACAAGTGTTCCCGACGTCACTATTGTGTATACTGTTATATTATGTTATTTGGAAACCTATGGTCGAAGAGCTCTTATCGGGTGGGTGTATCCCGTGCATACCCGGGACAACGGCCTTACCAGATCCCTGGCTGCTGAGACCAGGGCCAGCCCGCTAGGGCTTTGTGTAACATGTAACGGGAATCTCAAGGAGCTAAAACAATAACGGGAGCTCATGAGTAACAGATGGTAGCCAGCACTACCCCGTCCCCTGCAGTGGGACAAACAATATGGATCCAGTACATCCACCCGATATGACCTAATCAACCGTCAAGTCTCCCCCATCCCCAAGTTATCTTTATGATCTGATATGTCAAGTATACAAGGTAACAAGAACAAATACAGTACATGATACGGTAACATGTTAACTGGACCTGAGCTCTGGTGATAGCATAGAACAATATAACGGGAAACAATATTACGGGAAACGGGAACAATAGATGTGGGATTCCACATATCGCATATCAACAGCTCTCATGTCCAGTAACGGGAATATCCATATCAGTAACAGGAAACCATCCTATAACATGAATACGGGAACAGGGAACAATAATACATGTAATATGCACGGTGATCCATATGACAAGAAGATAGAAACAACATATGCATGTACACTTGTGTGGTGAGCATATGTAGCAGTGCTGTCTGTGTAACGAGTATCCGTGAGTGGTGCATGTATATATATCGGTGGGACATGAATACGAAATAAGAGTGTGACGGGTCATAGTATCGGTGCAACATGTATATGTAATAACAATGGTCAGTGTCTAATATCATGTAAGGTGAACTACAGTATCCGTGTAATGATGATAACACTAATGGAAATGCGGTACTTATCCGTGTACTAGTGGAACATAGATGTGTAACTATCATCCGTATAACATATATGTGTAGCACTAGTACATGTAATAATAGTAGTCCGTGTCTCGTGTAATACCATGTCCTGTGAATTACAGTAACGGTGTCTAGCATGCATATCTAGTGACAGTGTGGTGTCATGGCTGTGCAGGTAGAATGACTGTGTCTGAGTTGTCTATGTCAGTATTTATTGGTACTAGTATTAAATCAGGAATTACCTACCAATCTTCTAGGTTATTCCTATTACAATGCATGTCCAATCATTACCAGTTAATACTTAACCGTTACCGTCTTTTATCCTATCACTCCGTGTTACTAAACATAGTAAAAATATAATTTATAAAGAAAAACACTCACAAACTGGTCATGGGAATGTCGCTCTCTTTCCCACGATCGCAACGGATCCAGAATCGTCCAAATCGGAGTCCGGATGCTCCCGATATCGCCCGAATACTAAATCATAACAAAAAGGGTAAATACGTAAATAACAATATTGCAAACGCAAATATTGAAATGTAATAGGGGTTTTATGCAAATTACCTGTAATGGATTTGGATGCGGGTTGGGCTCATAACGGGTCGGGTTTGGATCCGATAACCCGAACCCGTTTAACTGAAGTTATTCGGTAAGGGCTAACGGGTTATCGGGTTGGGTTTATATCCAAAACCAACCCTCCCCTCAATACTCCTCTTATTGGGTTCTGGTTATACTCGAACCCAATAAGTCACAAGCAGCAGCAGCAGCAGCCCTTGCTGTTGCTGCGCGAGAGCAGGCTGGCCAGCCCTGCTGGCCGGCGGCGGTCCCGGCCGCCGGCGGCGTGGCCGTCAGGCTGGGGGGAAGAGAGAGAGGTAGAGATAGAGAGAGAGGGATATAAAAGGAGAGGGAGAGAAGGGGGCTGGCCACCGCCAGCCCCGCCGGCGCCGCCTCGCCGCCGGCGGCGGCTCCCAGAGAACGAGAGAGCGGGGGAGAGAAAGAGATGGAGGGAGAGGAAGAAAATAAGAAGAGAAAAGGAAAGAAAATAAAAAGAAAGATAGGAAAAGAAGAGAAGAGGAGGGGCGGCCTCCGGTCGGGGGTCGCTGGCCACCGGCGGCGCGCCGGCCGTGGTGGCCCCACATGACACGCCGAGAGAAAAGAGAGGAAGAGTGTGAGGAAAGAGAGAGGAACAGGGGATTTAAAGAGGGGCTGTTGGGTCAATGGCGGTGGTGAGGAACCGTGTAGAAGAAGGAAGAAGGGGAAGGAAAGAAAAGGAAAGAAAAAAAAATATTTAAAGAATTAAAATAATATTATTAAGTTGGTCCCAAATTTGACTAGTCCCGAATGGTGCCCAAAAATTACAGAAAATAGTAAATATTCTGCTGAGGAGTAATGTGAAATCGGATTCTAAAAATATTGTCCGGTTAGCAAGTTAAAAATCCTGAAAGATGTCGCCGGTACCGAGCGACACAGTTGGCCGGATTTTCGAAAAAAATCAGAAAAATCCCCAAAAATACCCTAACGTAGATAACACAATTCTAAGATGAATGGTGAAAGAGAATTCTCAAATTTTTACTCCATTTGTGAAATAAAAATCGTAAAGCCGATTATCGGTATCGGTCGACACCGACTACGGAGAATTTCCGAAATAATTTAGAAAAATTTCAGAAAATCCTGAAAAATCTCAAATATTAGAAAATGATTTTTGAAACTGAAATCGGCTCAATTGGACTACCAGAAAGGTTAAATCAATTTTATACGTCGTATCGCGTACCGATACTATGATACGTACATCCGGGATCAGGGGGTTACAGAGGTGGAGGGTATTTAGGGAAGGTATTAAAATGGTTATATTTGGAATGAATAAAAGAAAGAAAGAAGAAAGGAAAAGAAAGAAGGAAATAAAGAAGGAAAGAAAAGAAAGAAGAAGGAAATGGAGGGAGGAGAGCGGCTGGCGGCCGGCCCACCGCCTGCTGCCTGGTGGCGGCGTCGCCGCCTCCGAGGGAGCGCGCGTATGGCCTGGCCTGGGGGAAGGGAAGAGGTTGGTGGTTTTGGTTGTTTGGTTGGTTGTTTTGTAGAGGTGTTGGTGGTGGTAGTTGATGGTGGTGGTGGTTATGGAGGTTGTTGTGGTTGTTGGAGGTGGTGGGGAGTTAGAGGAGGAGGAGGAGGTGATGATTGAGGGGTTGGAAGTGGAGGAGGAGGTAGTTTGGTGGGAAATTTTGGGGAAGAAGATGAAGTGGTGGTGGTGGGTTTGAATGAAATTAGAGATGGTGGAGTGATGTTTGGGGATGATGGAAGTGGAGAAGGAAGTGGGGGGGTGGGGTGGCGCGGCACCGGCCTAGGGGCGGTGGCGACGGTGGAGGCGGCGCTGGAGTTGAAGAGAGTGTTTTGGTTTTTGTTTAGTTGGAGTTAAAATGAAATTGGAATGAAAAGGAAAAAGAAGATGAAGGGTTTAATAGAGAAGAGAAGAGAAGTGATGATGGAATGGGATAGGCGGAGAGGGGCTGCAGTAGCAGCTCAGGGCTGCTACAGGCAGCGGTTGCGGCAGCTGCTGTGAAGGGGGCGCACAGGGTACGGAGGTGGAGTGTGGGGGAAGAAAAGAAAGAAAGAAAAAAGAAAGAAAAGTAAAAGAAAAAAAAAAATAAGGAAAAAAAGAAAATAGTTAAAAATTATTATTATTAATTTATTAATTTATTAAAAAATCTGGGAGTATAAAGTAGGGGAGTTGAGAAGGAAAAAGTAAAAAAAGAAAAGAACGGTAAATAATATTATTATTTTAATAAGGCAAAATTCGACAGTTTCAGAAACGTTCTGAAAAATTCTCAAAAATAGTAAATATTATTTTAAAATGCTTGGTGAAATTGGATTTAAGAAATTCAATTTAATTTTCAAATTAAAAATCCTGAAATCTTCCAGTGGTACCGGCGGACACCGGAATCGGTGAAATTTGATAAATTTAGAAAAATCCTAAAAAATAGATTTAGATAGAAAATGAAATTATAAGAAGTAACGTGAAAGCCGTTTTGAAAATTCAATCCCGTTTGAAAACTAAAAATCTGGGAATCAGTCAGCGATGCCAACCAACACCGGTTTTGGAGATTTTGCAGAAAAATTCTGAAAAATTTTAGAAAATCATAAAAAATATAAAATATTAGAAACAGTGTCTGAAACTGAAGTTAATCAAATCAGACTTTCAGAAAGGTCAAATCAGGCAGCAGGCTGGTATCGGAATCTCGGTCTGGGTCAGGGCTAACTCTAAGATTGAGAATCCAGATCCGATACCATAAACATGAGAAATCACAACTTAAAAATAAATACTGAAAGAAAATTGAACAATACGGTCAAAAAAAATCAGGACGCGTATCCGGGTACGTGTCCCGGGAACGGGGTGCTACAGTAGGACTGTAATCATGATCGCAACTCTCAATAAAATGCCATGTTTCTGAGTTTTTATAGAACTGAGACCATGATCACAGTCCATCGCAGTCCTCATAAAAATGTCATATTTCTAAGTTTTTATAGAACCACGACCATGATCGCAGTCCGCTTTGTTGGTCGTTGTCCAATAAAAATACCTTATTTTTTAGTCTTTATTAGAACTGCGACCATGATCGCAGTTCTCAAAAAATACCTTATTGATTAGCTTATAATAGAACTTCGTCCATAATCGCAGTCCTCATTCAAACACGGTGCACAAATAACATCATCATCATAGCAAAGAATATCAAGAACACCGATTTGAATACCCTACAACAAAAAAAATACAAGTTTAAGAGTCCCATAAGCATGTGTTGTGTTTTTATTGAGGACTGTGACTGATCGCAAATCTTATAAACACGGTGTGTATTAATTGAGGATTGCGACTGATGCAGTCCTCAATAAAATACACGATTATGCCTTTTTTAGGATTGCAAATCTGATCGTAGTCATTAGTAACACAACTTGAATGTGTTTTTTTTTAAAAATACGACCAAATCTCGGACCTCATATGAACATGATAGATCGCTTTCTACTGTAAAATCATCAAAAATCAACCGACGTAACTTTAAAAAAAAAAAAAAAAACTAACAGTAGATCTATATAAGCTATTAAATAAGGAATGATGAAGATCGCAAGAAATCACAGATCTCCATAATAGACCACGAAAAAAAATTAAAAAATGAAAAAGAATAATAATCTACAGAACGCCATATTAGAAAGGCACTCGCCATGTTGACGAAGATCGGGGGCGACGTTAAGGGGAAAGCGACGTTGGGAGCGATGTAAAAGGGTAAAAGAAGAAATAAAAATATATAAAGAAGTATTAGTTGAGAGGAATCAATTTATGATGACATGAATGAGGCTGTAGCATATAAAAATAAGGGGGTGAGTTTTTTTTTCTAATTATGAAGGAAAATGAGTGTCTGTAGCTATTTTTCTTTTAAAGTTACTGAATTAAGATGTCTAAGTACAATATCCACCCACAAAAAGAATAATAGAAAATAAAATATAACCACTTGAAAAGAGAGCTAGCTACACCAAACAGAAGGTCAATTACATACACCCATCAACCCTTGCCCAATTTCCACAAGTGAACTTCAACCATCAACTCCTACCATCACCAAAATACACATTCAGAGTTGTAAACATCTTTTTGAGACAGTAAACACCTTATGTCCATGAACTTCGTCTGCTGCTGGAAGAAAAAAACTTGAAAGGAGTAAAGGCAAATGTTTGGAGACACTTTTGCAAGCAGCAAAAGTTATGTTTTAGTTTTTGAAAATTCACGATTAAGTCAATTTTCATTAAGGGTAGTTGACAAAAATGTAGATTTGCAAAGCAATTCACAAGTTCATGCACACAAGCGTGCAAAGAGTTAAGGTTTTGCAAAAGGTAAGAAAATAACTATTCACAAAGGTCATGCTGATCTAGGAAGGCAAAGCAAAAATAAATTCAGCTGCCGACAGATCGCAATCCCTGTCGACAGCCTGACTTTGATAGAACTTTCCCGAGAGTTGAGACTACACAGTATGTCGACAAGGCCCTTTTGTCGTCGACAACTCTGTGGGTATAAGCAATATCTGAGTCTGTGTAGGATTTAGTTTTCAGTCTGATTTGAATTTTGATTGGTTTCTTTTTTCTTTTATTTTATTAGGTTTTTTCATTAAAGTAATATTTCTTTTTATTTGCTTATATAAGACCCATTGTATCTTTGTTTTTAGGATTCACTTTGATTATCAATTAAATTCAGGTTTCTTCTATCAATTGCTCATGGATTTGAGTTGGTTACTCTTTACTCGTGGATTCGAGTGCTTTGCTTGTGGATTCGAATGCTTTTCTTGGCTGAAATTACCTTTCAGGATTCGTCGGCGATAGAACGAGATATAACCGGTGTTGTTCGTGGATTTGAGTGGCTTTCCTACCTGAAATTAAAAATTAAAAAAAAACCTTTTTTCAAACAATTTAAACAATGACTATTTTCTCATATATACTATCCCTTTTATATTTTTGAACCATGAGGAGAGTAATTTTTTTTTAAAATTACTAGAATAGAAATTACATATTATTTTATTGGAGTGGTGCCTTTTTAATTTTATAATAAAATAACCTTTTTGTATAAAGTTTGATTTTTAAATTGAAAGAAGGAGAAAATTTATATTGGTTTTAACATAAATATTAAAAAATCAAATAACAAAAATTTTTGAAAAAAAGTATAAGTCCTACTTAGTAATTTTGTAAATTACAATTACTCTCCCCATAGTTTAAAAGATAATACGAATAAACTATATGGAATAGCATGATCGTATTGCAAAGTATCAAAAAAAAATCTTTATTTGTTTAAAAAACCTATCTGTATATGTAGCGGTCAAAATCTGACCTCACAGGATGATGACACGTGTTCAAGCAACTAGAAACCTCCATCCCTCTGGAGTCATTTCAGAGCTGCTTTTCACCCCGAGGACACTTCTACCTGGATAGATCCGATGCTCTCAATCATTCTGGAGCTCTTCCATTCCGGAGACTTCAGCTCCTCATAAGATAACCTTGGCAATAGATCATCTCTAATTTTCACCTTCAGTTACACCGCGACAACAGATCATCTATAATTTTCACCTTCTGTTAAGCAGCCTGATCTCCCTCTACATTCACAACATGAGACGCCCTCCAGCCTGGGCATTTATGAACTGATGCGGGATTTTTTGCATGCAAGCACAACAATCAAGCGCCAACAATCACGACTGTTATAACAAATCTACTCAATCATGTGGTTACAGGATCACGCCCATACAATCCGCCCTCATGCACACAGATCAAATCAAGTATAAATAGACCTTCTCCTCTAACGAGAAGGGGACTTTTGGGAGACCCGGCACTGAGAATTTGGCATGGAGACCTATAATTTCTGTAACCTACAAATTATAGTGGACTCTTCTCCTCCTTTCCGTTATTTTTTTCAATTTGAGTTTCCATGTAAAATCTGTGTCTCTTTTTGTGCTTTGTTTTATTTTTCTCTTGCACTCTCAATCCCCACTTAGCTCTTCTCTTGCTTGTGGTGACGATCAACCATCCGATCACTCGTGATGAAAAATATTCACCACAATCTGGTGCTTTCATTGGGATCTCAATCGTAATACTCAGATCTCTCCCCTACCATACTCATCCTCAAAATGCCGCTTTAATGAGCCATGAACCAGAAGAAGCAGCCGACCAATGGCGAAGCAAATCCGTTGCCACTATTAGGGGAACCATCCCCCAAGCACCCTTAACCTCAACCCTATCATGAAAGAGACTGCCTCTGCACCTTCACAGGGGGTTAACCGGAGACATCCACATGCAATCAACATATGAAGCCCAACTTCTCCAAATGTTTGCTGATATGAAGGAGGAGATGGTGAAGCAGTAAGCCCTATTCGACTGGGAGCGGGAGCAAGCAACACATGATCAAGAAAATACAGCCTGTGAATGGGAGAAGAACGACTAACTCTTCGCCCAGATCATGGCCTTTCAAAACACCCGAGGGCACCTTTATCACCAGAAAGGCCCACTACTACAGAGGCCCAAAGCAGCGAGCATTCTCAAAGTCAGAGGCGATGCAGGTCAGACTGCCCAACTCTATTGAAACAATCTGACGGTAGATCCAGTTCGTCATATCCCCGCACGAGGGATCAACACGACCACCTTGGAGAAAAACTGAAGAGTTTGTCCATGTCCAAGATCTCGACAAGTTTATGCAGAAGCGAGGATGTCGTATCACGGCAGACTCAGAGATATCACCATCGATGCATCCAACTCCCCCTCCTCTGAGGGCATATTGGATATGAATTTCTTAAGAATTTCATGATTCTGAACATTGATTGCTACTCCGATCAGAGCGACCCAGTCCATCACCTTTACCAGTATCAGGACAAGATGGTGTTTCATGTCAGAAACGACTCCATCTTGTACCAGATCTTCCCTTCCAACTTGAAGGGGTTAGACTCCGACTAGTTCTACTCCCTTCTCCCACGGTCAATCCATAACTTCGAGGATCTCATCAAGTTGTTTCTCGCGCAATACTCTTCTCACCAGGGTTCAGGTACAACAATCATCACCTCCTCTCTATCAAGATGAGAGGCCCTCTGACAGCCTCAAGGCGTACATTGGCTACTTTCAGAATCAGCTAGCTAAGGTACACAACTGCAGTAAAGACGCATTTGTTCTCGCATTCATAAGTGGACTACGGGTCACCAATCTGCTGTAGAAGAATCTGGTGAAGTATAACGTCTGTACCAAACCCAATCGTACATCTAGTTTGAGAAAGAAATAAAAATTCTGCCAATTTATCTTTCAACCACGGCGATGATGATGGAGCAAAACTAAAGCCGCAACACGAAGACCCCTCCATCGACAACCAGGGTCGCAAGCATGACATTTTCAAGAGTCGATCTGCTCAGTTTAGCTGGGTGGGTGGGTCGGTGAATCTGAGTCGGCTTGGCTGGATAGAGTCGGCTCAGTGGGTCGGCTCGGCTTGGCGGGTTGAGTCTGGGTCCGGGTTGGGTTTGGTTGGAATGAAGTGGATTCGAACCCAATTACTAATGGGTTTCACTTAAACCCGATTACAAATGGGTTTGATCGAAATAAACTCAAACCCGATTACAAATGGGTTTACACTTTCTTCTTCCTCTCGCTCGATAGCTAGGGCATATGAGGACTGGCGGCGATAGACAAGGACTGGTCGGTGAAGTGGAGGGAGAAGGTGGCGAACTCGATAAGCTATCGACGACGATGCTCTGCTCGTTGCCGCATCAAAACAGAGGCAACGATGAGGTCTCTTGGTTTTTTTTAGTGAAGGCGATGGTGATTTGATGCAGCGATAACTGGCGAGGAGTTCTGATGGCTATGGAGGGGAAGATCTGACAGCGGTGAGTGATTGGCGGAGTCGGTGAGGGTTGGATCTCATCGGCATCGTCTGAAGTTGGTGATGTTGTCTCCGACAGGAGGTGATGTCAAAGAAGAAATGAAGATGAGGAAGAAGTAAAGACGAGGCGGTGTCGCAGTGGCTTTAGTGATGTCGAGGTGGTTAGTGGAGGCATCAACGAGGTGGAAAGATGGCAGGCCTTGGAAAGGGGAGGCAGTGCAGACAACATAGCAGGAGGGGGATGTGAGGGCAAAGAGGTGGCGATGTCGAAGGTAGAGAAGTAGCGATGCATTGATGTTGTTAGGTTGGAGAGAGGTGGGAGGAAGACGAACAGTAACCAAAGTTTTTTTTTGAATCCGATCTATTGTTTTAGATTTTTTTTTTGGCAATTAAAGAAGAGAAAAAAGGATAGGAAAGAGGATCTAAAGTTTTATAGAGGAGGAGGCTAGGATATTTTTTTGGAAGGGGAGATTTTTTTTTTTTTACGGAGGAAGAAAATAGCAGGATTTTAGCTCTAATATCAAAAATCGTTGTGGGACGGGAGGAAATTTAGAGTTTATGGTGGGGATCTGGTGTATTTGGGAAAAAATAAGACCCATGGTTAAAAAAAAGTAACAAAAATATATGATCATGGATCGCAACCCGGATCTTCGCTTCACCGCCATTGATTCAATCTATTAGATCAAACTAAAATCAAAGCAAATAGCTTATCAAATCAATCATAACACCTACCTATTCAACTATAAGCTCTGATCATTTATAGGCCTATACAAAGAGAATTTTCCCATCATAACTGATGTGAGACTAAATAAGCTAAAACAAATAAAAAAATCTAAATAAAGATCTATATAAAGAAAGGTACAGTGGCATGATTCCTATAAAAAAAAGTCACTTAAAATTAGTTAAAATTGAAAATTTCCCTTATATTTTCCAAAAGAAAGGAATTGCATAGAATTTTTAAAAGTATCAACTCTCATTTTTGCCACAATTTTTTGATCTTCTGCATGCAACATACTGTAGGCTGTCCAAAAGTTATTGGAGGACAAGCCATTGAAAAGCAAAGTTTCAAGCTCTAGATGCGAGGGACTATCACCCGCGTCTCATCATCAAGGCGTGTCGGCCTGACACCCGCGTCTCAGCATCAAGGCGTGTTGGCTCGACACCCGCGTCTCATCATCAAGGCGCGTCGGCCTGACACCCGCGTCTCATCATCAAGGCGCGTCGGCCTGACACCCGCGTCTCAGCATCAAGGCGCGTCGGCCTGACACCCGCGTCTCAGCATCAAGGCGCGTTGGCTCGACACCCGCGTCTCATCATCAAGGCGCGTCGACCTGAAACCCGCGTCTCAGTTATAACCGCCTTGGTTAAGGGACCAATTACTGCCCACGCGTAAGGGAGACCAGCTCCCATCGTGGCGTGTCTTTAGCAGACACGTGGGGTGGTTACCGCCCATGTAGCGGGGAAGTTGGCTCTCATCGTGGAGTATTTTTAGTGGGCACGTTCACCCCCTAAGACCTCTATAAATAGCCCTGTCACTATGAAAAAGGGGTCGGACTCTTGGTGATCAGAAGAAATCGAAGGGCATCAATAGACAGAAAGAGGCCGAGAGATATCAACAGGCGCGACACATACAGAGGGGGAGAGAGAGCTCGACTCTTCAAGCTAACTTGCTGCGTACAAGTTGCTCTTCGCCTACCTTCTCTTTTAGAGTTTTGGTAGACGGGGCTGAGTTACTCCTTCTACCTGCCAAGGAGAAGATCCCTGGACGGTCCAGACGGTCATCTGGTCAACGGAGAACAAGATTCACTCTCCACCGCCACACGAAGAACCCAGCACTAAACAAAGGGGGGATTCAAGCTTCAACATCCTCCCTCCCTTGTAACCGAAAGATTAGTCTGTTGTAATTTTTCATCTGATTCAAGGAAATTTTACACCTCCTCTTTTTCTGCGTCCAACAAGAGATGGCGACTCCGCTGGGGACTACTTTCGTTACTGACGAACAGGTAGTGGCGCAAGATGACGTCCACCATGAGGGAAAGATGGTCGAATCGCTCGTTGTCGAGTTCGACCAGGCGAAGTACGAAGAGTTCCTCTCTTCTGGCTCCAAGAGCCCAAAGACCCGCATCTGCCGCCGGGTCTCAACGGGGAATGGCATCGAGTCCCGATCTGTGGCTCTCTCGAGCTCCCTGCTGCCGACTGTGCCAATCAAGAGACGCGCGTCAACGCCTCTCAGAAGGCCCGCATGGTCCCAGGCACATCTGCCTTTGTGACCAACCGCGTCGCACAGAACACCCGCGTCAGCGTCTCTCAGGAGACCCGCGTGGTCAAAATCCCTGGTGGCCAGCATCAGGATGTCGTTGGTCTCTCTCTACCTCTTCGACGCAATCGAAACGCTGAGCGTCGACAGAGGAGACGTGCGCGTCAGCTGCAAGTTGGAACCGTTGGTTGTCCAACTGAGGCGGGACGCGACGTACAATCGCGCGCCTTGCCCACGCCGCGTCCAGTACGTGAAGTCCGCGTTTGGCGTCCCAAACGCGAGATTCCTCCAGATAGGTCCTCCGAGGACCACCTCATCAAACGCCAAGGTGAGACCTCTACGCCTCGTCAAGCGCAAGAGGCACGAGCCCATAGGCGTGGGGCCCAGCAGCCCATCCTCTCTCACCCGTCTCTGCCCGGGCGCACCAGGCATCAGCGCGAGACCCGCGTCTCATCTCAACAGAGACGCCAAGCGCGCATCAGACAGCCGCAACGCGAGAGCTGCGTCCCTGAAGTCTTCGTCCATTCTGCACAGCACACAGATGCCTCCCGTCTTCGACGTTGTGAGGCTAGTCTCTTTGATCCCTCTTCCATGGATTTGAGGGATTATTTAACAAAGAAAAGAAGTGCCAATCAGGCCACTTCGTCGTGCTGCTGCCAACGGCTCATCTCCATGCTCTCGGAGTGCCGTTGCGGGTCGAGTGTGCACCAGCAGTCTTTAGTTAGACAGCTGACCTCGATTCCCCCGTCAGCCAAAAGAAGGCGCTCCCATAGAAGGAGAATCTTCTCTGACATTGAATACTCGGAGCTTACTGCGAATATGACAAGCAGAAGCAAGGGAAAAGGACTTGCAGTCAGCTCAGATGAGTCTGACTCTGAACCGGAAGGAGTGTATCGACACACTCGCACCCGGACTGGGCCATTCCCCCGGTTGACTATAATGCCTTAGCCCATGGCATTAAAGTGAACGATTCCCACTCCGCCGTAGTGGAATCAGGGGCTTCAAACTCCTCCGTTGAGAAGGAGACCTCTGCCTACATGACAGGCACTCCTGATGAGACAGCTAGACGTCTGGAACAGATCCAAAAGAGACAAATGGAGATGATCGTATCTCAACAAGAATCTATCGACGCTATCAAGCTGGCGCTTGCACAGCTGCTCGAAGACAGGAAGAGATCTCCTCCTAGGAGGCCGAGGGACAGAGAGAGAAAGGGAGGAAGCTCATCTTCCGAGCCTTCTGAAGAGAAGCCTCGATCTACTTCTGGCTCGTCCAAACCCTCGTCAAAGGGCGACCGAGACCCAGGGAAGGCTCATGCTAAAAGGATGAGTCAATTGGAGGAACGCCTCAATGCCCTTGCCAGTCGCAAAGACCTCCAAGAAGCTGGAGTGGTCCGGCCCTATCCAGCTGAATGGGATTTAGTCCCGTACCCTCCCAAGTTCAAGGCTCCAACCCTCCAAGCCTTTGATGGGAAGGGGTCCCCTAATCAGCACATCTACTACTTCAAATCCCAAACCGAGAATGTAGTAGATAATGACGCCATCCTGGCGCGACTGTTCATCGGCACCCTGAAAGGGTTGGCCTTTGAGTGGTTCATGAAACTCCCGGAAGGTTCTATCAAGAACTGGGACGACTTGGAGAAGCTGTTCTTAACACGCTTCTTCGAAGATGACTCCGAGGTCACAATGCCCACCCTGTTAGCTACGAGACAGCGAAAGGGAGAGTCCGTCAAATCTTTCGTGGAAAGATTTCGGAACGTGGCACTCCGGTGTCCAAGCGGTATGACCCAGGCCACCCTGGTGGAAACATGCCGCCACAACCTCCAAACCTCACCCTTGCTCAAATAGGAGTTGCTGAAAGCCGCACCTGGAAACAATTAGTCCAACAAGGTGAACAGGCTGAGGAGATTGTTGCCCGCGTCAGGGCAGAAGAAGGCAAGCCGCGGCCGGAGAGGTCAACTAGGCGAGCGCCAGACACCTCCCTCCAGACAAAGCGGAAGGATAATTTGGCGACGGAGACCAAATCTCCCACCAAACCTCAACCAGCCAAGGCGAGTGGCTCTTCAAGCCAACCCCGCGCCAACAAGCAGTATTCCTTCAAGGAGGAACATGTCGATTCGCTCTTCAAGCTACTCAACAAGAGCAACCGACTGAAGCTCCCTGAGGCCAGGCGCCCTCAGGAAGTCGGCAAGACCGACAACCCCAACTACTGCTTGTACCACAAGATGTTGGGACACCCTACCAAAAGCTGTTACGTCTTCAAGGATATCCTTCAGGCTCTGATTGACGCGGAGGTGTTAAAACTCCGACCAGAACAGAAGGAGGTGACAGCCAACATGACGTCGGTTCTCCAGTTCGGGAGACAACCTCCAACGCCTGCGGGGGTAGCTCCTATCCCAAGAGGAGAGCTGAGAGTGGTCAACACAGACCCTCACCAGCAGCAGGAGAAGGGCTTGGTACCCGTCCCTACGCCTCAAGGGGAAATCATGTGGGTCCACCCTGACCTAGTAGACAGCCAGCAGTGGACTACTGTAACCAACAGGAAGTCCAAAGGCAAGGCAAAAGCTTCGTCCTGCCATGTGGTATGTGCTTCCTCCCGAGAAGCAGAGGATGATGTTCCCTCACTGACTGATTCAGAAGAGGAAACAATAGTCTTGGCCGCAGAGCCCGACCAACCAATGACGGGGACTCGTTCAGGACAGCCCTACTTAAAGCAGTACGGCGAAGTGGCGACAAACCCTCCACAACCGGCTGCAGAGCCAACTAGGCCCTCCACGAAGCCACCAGTGGAGAGAAATAAAAAGAGACTCGATTCTCTCGAGCTCTTCAAAAGGGTATAGCGGAAGGGTCCACGACGCCTTACCGCTTTGATGTCTTGGCTCAATTGGCCAACATCCCGGCGCGGATCACCCTGTATGAGCTTCTAAGACTATCAAAGTCGACCCGGGAGGCTCTACAAGAAGCTCTGGCAAATGCTGAGGTCTTTATGACCCAGGTGCCAAAGAAGGAAGATGTAGAGAATTATCTCCACACCTCCCAGAATGCTCTCTGCATTACCTTTACGGCAGATGATATGCAGGTTAAAGGGAAGCATGATCGACCCCTGTACTTTACAGGTTATATCGGATCATCTGAGGTGAACCGCATTCAGGTAGATCCAGGGTCCGCATTGAGCATCATGCCTCGCCGAGTCATGCAACACCTCGGCATCCCTACCCACCGTTTGAGCCCTACATAGACGACCATCTACGGGTTCAATGCCAACGGCACCCGTCCGATGGGGAAGATCAAGCTCAAGTGCCAGATTGGGAGCCTCAAGTCAGAGGTGACGTGCTACGTCATCGACGCCGACACTTCCTACAATCTGCTGCTGGGACGACCATGGATCCACCGCAATTCCATCGTTCCCTCCACTCTTCACCAAGTCATGAAATACATTGACGCGAGTGGGAAAGTGCAAACGTTGGTTGCCGAAAGGTATCCGTTTAAGGGGGTCGAAAATTATTTCACAGACTCCCTCCTATATCAGGATCCGGTGGATGAAACCCCGCAACTGGAAGTGCCAGACTCCGGTAATGAGGCTGACACTGAGCCCGAGTAAGAAGAGTGCCTGTGGAAGTTGGAACCACTTGTAAAGAGCACTAATAAGCTCGATGTTGATAATACCACCGACGATGCAGGCGGTTGGTACATTAATGAGAATTTAGACTTTGAGTATTTTTCTGCGTGTGCATCCGATTCGATCCGTCGGATACTAGTACCGACGTAGACGATGACATCTGGTCGGCGATGGATGCTTTGACATCATTGCATGTACCAGTAAAATCATCTTTCGGGACATACCAGGATAATGGTGATGCGCAGAAATTTATATTCATGGTTCCGACAAGACGAAAAGGCCAAAAACCAATCCTTTTCGGGCGAATGACGACTGAACCAACACCCCGCGAAGAATCGGAAAGTGAGGAGGAATCCCCTCAGCTCAGTCATTATGAACCAAAAGCGCTCAAAATGATGAAATGCATGGGGTATGATCTAACCAACAGACCCGGGTTGAACTTCGGCAAAGGAAGGAGAACGCTACTTCGATCCTTTGTGCCGAAAGGGAAGGCCCCCGATTATTATCATCGGACGCGCCAGGGGTTGGGCTATGTATCAACTCCGGTCCCATCAGCCTCCGATTCTCAAGAATCGTCGAGCAACGATTACTCTTCAGACACATCATCTGGGAGTCAGATGTCAGTGTCGGCAACATCTTCAAGGAACTTTCAGTGAACATGGTTTCGACAAGCCACCTGGAAGATGGAAATGAAGAAATGATCCAAGCTGATACAGATCCTTGGATCAAACATTTAAATGCTCTTTGGGATACCCGCTTCGAACAGCATGAGCCACCCACAGAAGACAAGGTTGTTCAGATCAACCTAGGAGATGAGGTTAACCCTAAGCCCATCTTCATAAGTGACGGCCTGTCACCTTCAGAGAAGAAGGATCTATGTAACGCCCCGGTCCTGCGGGTACGGGGACGTCACTGCGACGTACATACGCAGGTCGGAAATACCCTCACGTATATACGTTAAGCATCAGTACAAGCAAGGACCAGAGTACGACAAGCGTAGCGCCCATTCATATGCCAACACAAGAAATACAATTGTACAAGGTTATCACAAGTTGTGACATACTCTTACATATCACATGCATCATATATCACAGCCAAGCACAAAAGTACGATTTACAATATAATTACAATATGCTCACGAGTTGAAAGGGAATCCCGCGAGCTCAAAAGGAAGGTCAGGTACAACAGAAACCGAGACTAGTCAACTTGCTCGGCAAGGTAAGCTTGATCTTCCACAGAAGGCTCCACCTCGATCCAAGGTTCGGAACCTGAACATACAAATTCAAGGGAGTCAGGACCTCCCAAACAAGTGATCATGTTACAGCCGAGTGGCATAAGAATAAGAATATGAGAGTTGGTACATGTAACGCCCCGATTCCACGGATACGGGGACGTCACTGCAACGTATATACGTAGGTCAGATTGTCCGTCTGTCTGGGGGTGATATGAAGTACTGAATTTCAGACGAGTTCCTAAATTTTCTTGGAGACTTTCCCAAAAATGTGATCGGAATCTCGTGTCTCTATCTGACACGATACTAACTGGAACTCCATGTAGACGAACAATTTCTTTCATATATTTTTCTGCAAGAACTTCTGTTGACTGACCTACTCTGAAAGGTAGAAAGTGAGCTGCTTTTGTGAGGCGGTCAACGATCACCCATACTGCATTGTTACCCTTAGGACTGCGGGGTAGTGCTGTGACAAAATCCATGGTGATATGTTCCCACTTCCATTCGGGTATTGGTAAGGGCTGAAGAAGTCCAGCTGTTCTCTGGTGTTCTATCTTTACCTGCTGGCAAACTAAGCACTTGGCCACATGTTGGGCTATCTCCCTTTTCATGGCATTCCACCAGAACTTCTGTTTCAAGTCTTGATACATTTTATTTCCTCCCGGGTGTATGGAATAGGCTGAACTATGTGCCTCTGCCAAAATTTTCTGTCGAACTTCTCCTTGGGGGACACAAATTCTATTACCAAAATATAAGGCATTATCCGAATGTATACGGAGGTCAGTTCTCAATCCAGCTTCTATCTGAGCTCTGAATTTCTGTAATCTGGGGTCCTCTTTTTGAGCTTCTTTAATCTCATCCATCAGGGTTGATTGAATCTGAAAGGTCATCAACTGTCCTGTTTTACCAATTCCTTGTACTATCATTAAGTCCAATTTTATGATATCCTGAATCAACTCCTTCTGTTGCGTAAGTTGTACTAGCATTTTATTCTCTGGCTTCCTGCTCAATGCATCTGGTACTGTATTGACTCTGCCTGGATGATACTGTAAATCTATATCATAATCCGCCATTAATTCAAGCCACCGTCTCTGTCTCATGTTTAATTCTTTCTGCGTGAAAATATACTTTAGACTCTTGTGATCAGTGTAGATTAGCACCTTGTCTCCCAGAAGATAATGTCTCCAGATCTTCAATGCAAATATTACCGCCGCCAGTTCTAAGTCATGGGTTGGGTAATTCCTCTCATGTGGTTTCAATTGCCTAGATGCATAAGCTATGACATGACCATGCTGCATTAATACACATCCTAGGCCTTTCCCGGATGCATCACTGTATATAACCATCCCTCCTCTTCCTGAGGGAGTCCTCAAAACTGGAGCTGTAATGAGTCTTTCCTTTAATTGTTCAAATGCTGCAGCACATTCCTCGGTCCATATATATTTTTCTCCTTTTCGGGTGAGCTTCGTTAACGGGGCTGCAATCTTAGAAAAATCTTGGACAAAGCGCCTGTAATATCCGGCCAACCCAATAAAACTCTTAATTTCTGTTACTGTCCTTGGAATAGGCCAGTCCTTCACTGCCTGAATTTTACTGGGGTCTACTGAAATTCCTTCTTCTGAAATTATGTGTCCAAGGAAGGCCACACTATTTAACCAGAATTCACACTTGCTTTGCTTAGCATGAAGTTGTTCCTGTTGGAGAGTCTGTAACACTATTCTCAAGTGGTCTGCATGCTCTCTGTCGTTCTTCGAATAGATCAAGATGTCATCTATGAAAACAACTACAAACTGATCCAAATATGATGAGAACACTCTGTTCATCAAATCCATGAAAATTGCAGGGGCATTGGTGACTCCGAAGGGCATAACTAGAAACTCATAATGGCCATAACGAGTCCTGAATGCTGTCTTTGGAACGTCTTCTTTCTTTACCTTTAGCTGATGATAACCTGATTGTAAATCCAATTTAGAAAATACTCGAGCTCCATGAAGCTGATCAAACAGATCATCAATTCTTGGTAAAGGGTACTTATTCTTGATGGTAACTTTGTTCAATTCTCTATAGTCTATACATAACCGTTTACCACCGTCCTTCTTGTTGGCCAATAGCACTGGAGCTCCCCATGGTGAAGCACTTGGTCTAATCAATCCTTTGTCAGAGTATTCTTGTAGCTGTTTCTTTAAAATCTCCAACTCTGTGGGTGCCATCCTATATGGAGCTTTGGATATCGGAACTGTACCTGGAAGGTATCAATAGAGAACTCAATACCCTATCAGGTGGAAGTCCTGAGATCTCCTTAAATACTTCTGGAAACTCATTCCAAACTGGCACTCTCTTCTTCTGGATCTCACCAGCAGTCATCTGTGCTTTTCCTTTGGCAGGTTTGCGTTCTCCTTCAAATTGGAACTCAGGCTGAAGCGGTATTCTGAAAATAACTTTCTTGCTTCGGCAATCAATGACCGCATGGTATTTACTGAGCCAAGTCATGCCTAAGATTACGTCGTACCCTTTAGTTTCTAGTACGAGCATATCCACTGTTAATGTTCTGCCACACAGTCCCACGGACAGTCTACACAAACTCTATTAGAGATGACTACTCCGTTACCGGTACTAATCTCCCACTGGTGGTCTAAACATTCAACAGGTATAGAGTTCAAAGCAATGAAACTATCTGATATGTAACAATGAGAAGCGCCAGAATCAAAGAGGGCTAAGACAGGTTTAGAGTGCACCATAATCTTACCTGCTACCACTTCTCCAGAAGTTTGGGCCTCTTCCGCTGTCAAGTTGTAGGCTCGTCCTCTTCCACGACCTGCTGCATTTCTAACTCCCCTCTGGACTGGGCGGATAGCTTGTAGTGGGGGAGGGGGAAGAGCCCTCCTAACCATTGGTCCTTGGTTCCTCTGTCCATCTGGCCCTGGAAGTGCTGGTAATGCTGGGTTGACCATTCCCATTCTTTTGTGGGGGCAGACTTCTACTGAATGATCACGGGAACCACATGCCAGGCATAACCCATTGCCCTACGGCAATTCTGTTGAGTGTGACCCGGTTTCTGGCAATAGTTACAAACGGGAAATGGTTGGGTTGTCTGAAAGGGGGCTCGCCGAAATGGTCGTCTCATTGGCGGAACCCTCGCTGCTCTGTATGGACCTCCTCTCCCTGCTGGTGGAAATGGCCTCTTCATGGCCTGGTTCCTTATCATGTTAGATTTCCCTTTCTCCAGACCTCGCCCCACCTCTCGAGCTATGGTGAGGACTTGGGAATACGTTTTCAGCTGCTGGGGCATCAAGAGAATTTGAATGTCCATTCGCAAACCCTGTTGGAATCTACTCGCCCGCTTTTCTTCATCAGCCACCATATATGGAGCGAAGCGGCTCAGCCTCAAGAACTCAGCGGCATACTCATCCACAGACCGGTTCCACTGCTGAAGTCGGATGAACTGTTCTTCCATTTCTTTCTGAGCGGTGGCAGGGAAAAATCTACTATAGAAGCTTTGAGAAAACTGGTCCCAAGTGACAGGTTTCTCCAGTCTTGCTTCTTCAGCTAGCCACCAGGTCCTGGCTACATCCTTTAGTTGAATCTTGGCGACCTCCACTTGATTTTCTTTGGGACCCGGGCTGCGTTCAACAGATCTGTGGTGTCAATCAGCCATTGCTCAGCATCTAGTGGTTTCTCTTCTCCCGTGAATATCGCCGGTTGCAACCGCCTGAAGTCTGATACATTCCCGGCCTTTGTTCCTTGGGAGTTACTAACTCTTGCCGAAGGAGTTCCGTCTGCTGTTGCTGATTTTCCATCATAGTCTGGATAACCCTCAGAATCTCAACATTCTCTCCCATGGGTCCATTTGATGTTGCCGGAGTTGCTACGACCCGTCCTTCTATCCATACTTATGTTGGTAAAAAGGAGACTGGAAACTGGAAAGATGGAAGGATTTTAGGACACAAGGAAAGGAATCAAGAAGGACAAGATAACTTTGTACATTGTAGTTGGCAATGGCAAATTCCATTAATTTGCTGCTTGGTTGTACTATAGGTGTGAGAGCCTAGGCTCTGATACCAACCTGTAACGCCCGGTCCTGCGGGTACGGGGACGTCACTGCGACGTACATACGCAGGTCGGAAATACCCTCACGTATATACGTTAAGCATCAGTACAAGCAAGGACCAGAGTACGACAAGCGTAGCGCCCTCATATGCCAACACAAGAAATACAATGTACAAGGTTATCACAAGTTGTGACATACTCTTACATATCACATGCATCATATATCACAGCCAAGCACAAAAGTACGATTTACAATATAATTACAATATGCTCACGAGTTGAATGGGAATCCCGCGAGCTCAAAAGGAAGGTCAGGTACAACAGAAATCGAGACTAGTCAACTTGCTCGGCAAGGTAAGCTTGATCTTCCACAGAAGGCTCCACCTCGATCCAAGGTTCGGAACCTGAACATACAAATTCAAGGGAGTCAGGACCTCCCAAACAAGTGATCATGTTACAGCCGAGTGGCATAAGAATAAGAATATGAGAGTTGGTACAATATCAAGAAAAATCATCCAGCAAGTAAAAGAAGTACGACATGTTATAAACGAAAGGCATTGTATAAGCTCAAGTTACGACCTCATGAGACTAGTACTTCGAGGGAATAATCCAAACAAGGAAACCCTCATCTATATACCTTTATCTCATGTCACCGTAATCCAAGCGCATACAACACCCACAATTAGCGTCTTTTATTATTATATTATTACTCGTCTTACCCTGATATCTAGCTATGTGAACTAGCGTCCCAGCACACATAGATCCATATCCGAGTAAAGCAAGGTTGTTATTGGAAACCAGCGGGGGTATCAACGAACTATGTTTACAGTGGGTCCCGTGCATACCCGGGACCACGGCCCAGGATGTTCCGTTGCTTGGTGGACGGAACCTGCCGCTAGGCTAACAGGAGGGACTTATTGTATGCCCTTATCATGATGGTACCAGGAAGGAGGGAGCCAGCACTCCCCTCGGTCGCCTGGAGGCCCACAGGTCAGACCGGAAATTTAGTTGCACAACATACCTAATGCCACTGTAAACACGAACACATATTGATAGCCGCATGTTTCCCCCGACCCAATGCAAGTTGTCTTATTTTATGGTATATTATATAATTATCAGATTTCGGGAATGAGCAGGAACATGTCAGGAGTACAGGTATATCAGGAGTACTAGTTCGTACCATAATGTATCACATGTGTATCAGGAGTACAGTTGTTCTATCAAGATGTCAGGTCATCATTCCGTTATCGTGATAATTATGAAGGTCAAGTGTATCATGCCTTATGTTAATAGATAGCATGATAAGAGGTGATATTCATCAAGTGACAAGTCTTGCAAATAGCAATATAATAAATGACCCAAAGATAATGTTCATAATCAAAGAAGTAATTAACCATAACAATTAATCAAGATTAGTCGACTAGGGAGAGAAATTAGTCGACTTAGAGAAGGAGTTAGTCGACTATAGTAAAGGGTCAAATCGACTTAAGAAGGCTGCGTTCGGTTGGGTCGCGTCTCAAAAAGTGGCACGTTTCAAGAAAGTGGTGCGTTTTCAGAAAAGTGGTGCGTTTTCAGGAAAGTGGTGCGTTTTCAGAAAAGTGGTGCGTTTTCAGGAAACTGGTGCGTTTTCAGAAAACTGGTGCGTTTTCAGGAAACTGGTGCGTTTTCAGGAAACTGGTGCGTTTTCAGGAAACTGGTGCGTTTTTAGGAAACTGGTGCGTTTTTAGGAAACTGGTGCGTTTTCAGCAAACTGGTGCGTTTTTAGGAAACTGGTGCGTTTTTCAGGAAACTGGTGCGTTTTCAGGAAACTGGTGCGTTTTCAGCAAACTGGTGCGTTTTAGGAAACTGGTGCGTTTTTAGGAAACTGGTGCGTTTTCAGCAAACTGGTGCGTTTTTAGGAAACTGGTGCGTTTTTAGGAAACTGGTGCGTTTTCTTAACAAATATGAAATAATATCCAAGTCTTGGCGAGTAGAATTACTCGCCTAAAACTGATCCTGTGATGCGTTCGACGCAGAGAAGCTCGGCCCCAATCCAAGAGGAGTGGCCGGTCCTCACAAGTGAAGGAAAGAGGTTGTGGTAGTTTGGAGAAGATGGAGGTGCAAGTCTAGTTCACCACGCCAAATCGGGATTTTGCAAACGTTGTTGCGGGGGACGAATGTATAGTCCGTTAGAAAGAGGTCGACGAGGAGGTGAAGGTGGTATGCTTGGTGGAGGCTACGGTGGTGCAGGTGGTGGTGGAGATGGTGATGAAGTTTGTGGAGGTGATGGGTTCTTTTGGTGTCTCTTGGTGAAAGAGGTTGAAGAAGATGGAGTTAGTTGTTTGGAAATGGTGAAGGAGATGGAGGAGAAGAAGGTGGAGGAATTGGTGATGGAAAAATGGAGATGGTGAGTAGTTGTGATGGCCGGCCAAAGGGGCTTGGTGGTGGTGAGCTTGCTGTTGGAGCTTGCAGGAACAAAAAGGATGAAGGAAAATAATGAGAGAGAAGATGGGAGTGCATATATATAGAAGGGGAAAATAATATAATAACAAGCCATCATCACTTTCCCTCCAATGAGTGCTGCGTTTGCAAAGTCCAAGGCTGCGTTTAGGCCATTTAAAGAGCCAAACGTGGGAGCTCAAGGCTGCGTCCAGAGGAAAACGCAAGGAGGCTGCGTTTCAAAAGAAAAGGACAAGGCATGGGTGATTTGGACTTGAGTTGAGTCAGCCCATAAGCATTTAATGCAGCATGGAGAGGGTGGCTGCATTAATGATGAACCCAGCTGGTGAAGCTCGCGTTTGAGGAAGGAGAGAGAAAAATGAAAAAAGAGATAAGTGGAAAATTTGGATAAATTCTCGGTATCTGGGAAAATACCGAAAACTCCAGGAATGACCAAAAATTGAAGTATCCCGGAAAGCTATCCAAAAATTCACAAAAATCATAAATATTATGAAATGACTTTTGGTAAAATCGGTTTCCATAAATTCTATCTCATTTTCAAAATAAAAATCCTGGAATATATTGGGATCGGTGTCTACACCTGGTAAGCTGGATTTTTGATAAAATCTGAAAATTCCCAGAAAATGCCCAAAGGAAGAAAACATAATTCTAAGAAGGAATGTGAAAGCAGAATCTGGAAATTTGATTCCAATTGTAAATTAAAATTCTTGTAATCAACCAGTGATACTGGTCGACACGGTTTTGAAGATCTACAATTAATTCCGAAAAATTCCAGAAAATCATGAAAAATCTAGAATATTAAAAAATAATATTTGAAACTAAAATTAGTCAAATCTGAATACCAAACAGATCAAATCATGCAGTACAGCTATATGAGTAAGTATTTAAATAGCAGAAAATAAAATAAAATAAATAAAATAATAAGAATAAAATGCACCAAAAATCAGGATACGTAACTGTGCACGTATACTGGGAATGGGGTGTTACAATCTAATATCCCTCGTACAAGAGTATATAGACGTCTTCGCCTGGAATTATGAGGACATGCCAGGACTTGATCCTCAAGTGGCCATGCACCGCCTCAACATCAATCCGGACGTAAAGCCTGTCAAACACAACAGCGACGGTTTCGCCCAGAAATAATGGAGGCAATTCAATCAGAAGTCAGAAAACTTATTGATTCTGGCTTCATCAGGGAAGAACAACATCCCGACTGGGTAACCAACATCGTCCCCGTTTCCAAGAAGAACGGGAAGATCAGGATCTGCATCGACTTCCGCGATCTAAACGAGGCTTGCCCCAAAGACGAATTCCCATTGCCAATCACAGATGTTATGATTGACAATACTTGTGGATTCGAACGAATGTCCTTCATGGACGGATTCTCAGGATACAATCAAATCAAAATGCATCCTGATGATGAAAAGCATACCTCCTTCAGGACTCCTCTAGGGGTATATTGCTATACTGTCATGCCTTTTGGACTGAAGAATGCGGGGGCAACCTACCAAAGGGCCATGAATGCCATTTTCCATCAGCAAATGCGCAAAACGGTGGAATGTTATGTCGATGACATTGCGGTGAAAAGTCGCATTAAAGGAGATCACATAGCCGATCTGAAGGTGGTCTTCGACATCATGCGGGCTCATCAATTGAAGATGAACCCCACCAAGTCCTTCCTGGGGGTAGCCAGTGGCAAATTCCTAGGATTTGTTGTGACTTCCACAGGAATCCATTTGGATCCGGAGAAAGTCCGCGCTATCCAAGAGATGCAACCCCGAGAAACCTCAAGGAACTCAGGGGTTACAGGGTCGATTGGCGTACATCCGCAGGTTCATCTCAAACCTCTCTGGAAGATGCCAACCTTTCGCTAAGTTGATGAAGAAGGGTGTCTCGTTCATTTGGGACGGTGCTTGCCAACAAGCGTTTGAGGAAATCAAACAATACCTCACCCAACCACCAGTCCTTGCAGCCCCGGTGTCCGGAAAGCCTTTCCTGGTGTACGTCCGGACAATGGACCATTCTTTGGGAGCTCTACTAGCTCAGAATGATGAAGAAGGACGAGAACAGGCAATCTACTATCTGAGTAGAACAATGATCGGAGCCGAACATCGGTACAACCCGATCGAGAAGGAATGTTTGGCACTAGTGTTCGCCATTCAGAAAATGCGACACTATCTGGTAGGCCAGACTATAAATGTCATATCAAAAGTCAACCCCCTGAGGTTACTTATGACAAAGCCTTCTTCACTAAATGGCCGGCTGGCAAAATGGGCCATGTTACTATCCCAGTATGATATGCACTTTCTGCCGCAGAAAGCCATTAAGGGACAAGCGGTGGTAGACTTCCTAGCTGAACACCCAGATCCGAGGGCAGCCAAAGTCTACGAGGATCTCCCAGACGAAGTGGCCGAGGTCTACCTGACTCAGACATCGTTCGAAAGTCAAGTGTGGCAACTTTTCTTCGACGGTGCATCAAGGACAAACCCCAAGGGACACGTAGTGGCAGGGGTAGGAGTAGTACTTGTCTCCCAACAAAATTATGTGATCCCCCGAGCTGTCTCGCTAACGGAGCCTTGTTCCAACAATGTGGCGGAGTACAATTCTCTATTGATCGGGATGCAGCTCGCCGATGAGATTGGCGTTAAAAATCTCGAGGCATACGGTGACTCTAAACTCATCGTTAGCCAAGTTCGCGGGGAATACGAAGTCAGACATGAAGACTTAGTACCCTATTATAACGCAACTATCCGCCTGGCCGAGGGTTTGCTAACTTTTACATCGACCATGTACCGCGCAGGCAAAATGCGCACGCCGATGCACTCGCTTCCCTTGCAGCCTCCCTAGCTCTTCCAACTGGAGCAATGGAGAAAATATTCGTCTACAGCCACGACTTGCATTGCCCGAAAAATACTCTCGAGGACTATCAGGAGTCAAAGGGAGATTGTCGAGGCAAAGAAGTGCTGGAATTGTCGGCCGGTCCAGAGCTTAAAGACTGGCGATTCCCTACATCGACTATGTCTTGTACGGCATCCTGCCTGAGGACGCCAAAGAAGCGGCTGCCATTCGAAGGAAAGCCCCTAAGTTTTACTATAATGCGATTACACGAACATTGTATCGTCGGTCGCATGACGGGATCTTGCTCCGGTGCCTCTCACCAAAGGAGGCTCAAGAGGTATTGAAAGAGGCCCACGACGGTACGTGCGGAGCCCATCAACCTGGCCAAAAACTGGCACATCGACTCCAAAGATTGGGTTACTATTGGCCCAAGATGGTTGCCGACGCCGTCGCCTATGCCAAAAGATGTCACGCTTGCCAAATACATGGAGATTTTATCCATCAAGCACCAGGGTACCTCCACTCTACGACCTCTACATGGCCATTTGAAATGTGGGGGATGGATGTGGTTGGTCCTATCAGCCCACCATCATCAAAGGGACATCGGTTCATTCTAGCAATAACCGATTACTTCTCCAAATGGGCCGAAGCCATTCCTTTGAAGGAGGTGAAGTCATCCAACGTGATCAAGTTCGTAAAACATCACGTTATTTACCGTTTCGGTGTACCTCGGCGGATTGTCCATGACAATGGACCCCAGTTCATCAGCCAGGCATTCCAGAGATTCTGCGCTAAGTTCAGAATCCAGAGTGTGTCTTCAACGGCATATTATCCTGCCGCTAACGGCCTCGCAGAAGCTTTCAACAAGACCATTGGTAAGCTTCTCAAAAAGTTCGTCTCGAAAAGTCAACGGGACTGGGACGACAAACTAGGCGAATGCTTATGGGCCTATCGCACAACTGTGCGAACCCCAACTAAAGCTACGCCATTTTCTTTGGTATACGGGTGTGAAGCCGTGCTCCCACTAGAAATCTAAATTCCATCTTACGCGTCGCCTTGACAACGGAGATGACAACAGAGGAGAAGCATCGACAGCGACTCCAGGAACTAGAGGCCTTAGATGATAAACGTCTGCAGGCCCAACAACAAATCGAGCTCTACCAAGCTCGTATTACCAGAGCCTTCAACAAGAAAGTTAAAGTGCGAACTTTCAAAAAGGGCGATCTTGTCTCAGCCGTCAGAAGACCCATGGTGATGACGCACAAAACAAAAGGAAAATTCCAACCCAAATGGGAAGGACCATTTGTGGTAGAGTCAGTCTACTCGAATGGATCATATCGCCTCATAACCTCGAATGGCGATACACTTATGATGCCAATCAATGGCAGATTCCTGAAGAAGTACTATCCTTAGATGGTATTCTTCCGCTGATCAAGTTAAAAATACACCTCTGATCAAAACAAGAAGAGCTTCTTCATTAATATCCGACGCCTCCGACGGCTAAGGATAGAGGAAAATGTTGACTTTTAAGTCCAACATAAGTCTTCGACAACTCATCATGCTGAGGGGAATAGCATGGCTAGCCCAACTCAAACGGTAGTTGGTAAAGGCACCTCAAACCCGTTGACAGCTGAGGATTTGCTAAAAATCCTAAGGGACACGTTCCCATTTGATCCGACGCCTCCGACGGCTAAGGATAGAGGAAAATGTTGGCTTTTAAGCCCAACATAAGTCTTCGACAACTCATCATGCTGAGGGGAATAGCATGGCTAGCCCAACTCAAACGGTAGTTGGTAAAGGCACCTCAAATCCGTTGATAGCTGGGGGTTTGCTAAAAATCTTAAGTGGACTTGATTCCACTCTTTCCTCCAAAATCCCTTACCAATTCTCATCCACAGAATGGTAGGACCACAAAAAAAAACAATCGTTGCCAAGTTAACACCATACCTCTGGTAATGAGATACCCCTTGTAGAGTACAAAGCTTGCTTGTCAATTCTACACTTTGCCAAGTTAACGCTACATCTCTGGCACTTCAAATCTCACTTGTCAATTCTCATCCATAGAATGACAGGTCCTCAAACTGTTTTCGGCCCAAGCCAATTCTTGTCAAGTTAATATCACACCTCTGACAAAACTACTGTTTAAGTTAACATTATACCTCTAAGCAGTACGTCAAATTTCTGCCAGGTTTAATATTACACCTCTGACAGTCACTTTTCTTCAGTCTTCCACATCGAAGCTGAAATGAATGATGCCAAGTTAACACTACACCTCTAGCATCTGAGTCATCGTCAAGTTCAACAATACACCTATGGCCATGACCTTTCCTCGACTTCCTTGTCCAAGTCGAGATGACCAATGCTAAGTTCAACATTACACCTCTAGCATTACCTCACTGTTAAGTTAAACATCACACCTATGGCAGTGACGTTCTCAGTTTTTCCTAAACAAAACTGAAATACTTTTGAGTCAAGTTAATATCACACCTCTGACTCGCATCCTTGTCAAGTTAACATTACACTTCCGACAAGACCACTTTCAACCCGTCAAGTTAATATCACACCTCTGATGGTAACAAACCTTCCTAGACTCTCCACGAGTCTAATCTCACTTGTTATTCTCTTCAATAGAATAACAGGTCCACCTAAAAACACTGTTAGGTTAATATTACACCAATTAACAGTGTTTTCATCAAATCCCCAGCTGAACTCGATTAAGTTAACTCTAAACCTCTGATCAGAGCTTACCCTCCCTGGGGGTACCAATTCTACTTGTCACTTTCTCTTATAAAGTGGCAGGCCCACCAAAGATTATTTCATCTCTGTCAAGTTAATATTACACCTCTGACAGTACTGTGAAAGTTCCTGAAATAGGATCTTTCCCTCCAAAGTTTGACTTGTTGAGATTATCATCATAATTTTGACAAAGCCAGAGATTCTTTGCTTCTATGGGTCTAAGAAAAAAAAATTCAAGACAATGAAAGAGGCAAAAAGAAAAGTGTCACTTTTATTTATTTCCAAACATATGAAAGTGATACAAAACGCTCTCTTATACAATAAGATTGAGTGTTACAATTAAGGAGTACGAAGAAGTCCCTCTCTCTCTTAGAGGTTGCACTCACTCCTTATAAGCCGCGTCTGACTCCAAGTACGCGATGTTTTGTGGCTACAATAGAAGCTGGTTACACCACGATGCATGATGTAAACATCGAAAGCGCCCTAGCTGACTAAGCTAAGAGCAATGGTGTTCTTGAGGTCTGGTGGCAACAGAAGGTCCTGCAACCCTTCGTTCAGGCGCGTCTCTTTCCCTAGCAGGCCATCCAACGGACATAGACTGTCCTTGATGTCACTTCTGGGGTGGGAGAGGAAGAGGATCTCGTCCGCCACCACAACCGCTGGAGCCCTCATCACCGTCATGCATAGCCTGACCATCTCTTGCCAGCAGGCATGAATGGCGAAGCAGATCTGAAGAGACCTTGGCGAGGGTTGGGTCCTCATCAGAAATGTAATATACTCTCTTATAGGTGACGAGGACCATAATATACTCTCTTATAGGTGAACATCGAACAAGTTCGCCGGCCAAAGCATCCTTCCAGGGGCCCAGCAAACCAGCAAGCCTACCTGCAAGAAATGAAACAAAGGAATCAGAACAATCTGCAACTTAGTTAGTTTCAACAGAGAAAAACTAAGTCGCAAAAGCAGACTGCAGACGCGGGAATGATCCATGCAGTCAGCCAAGCAGACGCGGGAATGACCCACGCAGTGAGCCAAACTGCTGCGTCAGCAGAGACAAACGCGAATCAAAACGCGGTCTCGTTCTGCGCCCAAGTCGAAAGCACAGACGCCGAAAAGGCACAGACGCCGAAAGTTGCCATCTCCTTGTTGAGTGAACAAGAGTTGCGAGGCTCGGGTCTGAAACCTTTTTAGAATTTGCCCAAAGCAGTAG
>JAVJIF010026467.1:0-44781 GCA_038442645.1 Agave tequilana
ATATTGATTGAGAATAAAAATAGAGTTCAGATTGTCTTAGTCTCAATGCGAATCCGCTGTAGCAAGGGCTCGAGCGGGTCGTGATCCTCAGGAAGGATGCGATGAAAGCGTTTCGACTCGATTCCTCTGTATCTTCAAAAATAAGAGAGAGAGATTAGATCTTGAGATGAAAATATGTGAAGAGATGGTTTTGCTGATTTTCTACCACAACCCTATTGCAAATTAAGAGCTTGATCTTCATCTTAAGACTGATATGATTTACCCTAGGTTATTGCAATTATCTCAAGCAAGAAAATTAATACACGATTCTATACTAAGTTGCATTATTCAAAAACCAACTATGGTTCAACCTAACATCTAGGTACAGCCTAATAGAAGACTAATCTCAAGTTATGCTGTCCTAGTTCTTAGGGTTGAAGTCATGATAAGTTCTTTTAACATGTAACCTAGATTAAGAATTGTAAGTATTTTTTTTTTTTTGATCTTCTAGAATTAGTTGCCTTTAACCTAGGGTTTCTAGTGATGTTCATTAATCTGATCAAGTTTTAATTGCATCTAGGGTTGCTTCAAGAATCTCAGCAAACACTAAGATGATTAGTTCTTCATAATTATTTTTATCTTTTCAATATTTATTTTTTTTATTTTTATGAGAAAGATTACAAAAGAAAGAAAAACGAAAACAAGAAGAGATCGAAGATTAAACACGAGAGATGACAAAAAGAAATAAAGTGCAGAATTAAAAGAGAACAAAAGAGTGACCTTTTTATTTCGATGAATCTGGTTACACAATCGTCTCCTTCTTCTCCATAAATAGCATGATAAAAATTACAACTTTAATAAAAGTGGCTAAAGAAAACCCTAATCGTCTCTGCATGCCCCCCCTGTTGCGACTGCACGGATATTTATAGTGCAAAATGTAGAGGAGTCCCGGATAGAAGTGCCAACGAAAACTGGTACCCATCTCTATCCAAACTGCCGCGGATGCGCGGCTTTTGCCGCGCCTCCGCGGCAGTTTAGTGGCTTCTGGCCACGCGCTTTGGCGCGTGGCCTCTCCTGGTCCGTCCATGTGGGCTTCTGCTTCTAGAAGTGTGATCCTGGCCTTTTAATCTAGATTTTCGAGATAACTTGGTAATCAAGTTACCCTTAATCCAGATTTCTTCAAATCTTCTCTCCACGAAATTCCTCTTTATCTTGGCCTTTTATCCTCATCCTGCAGGTGTTTAGAGTTGGATAGAAGTCTATCCTTCCCTAATCTCTGATATTTGCAACTTTTAGCCCTTGTATTTGCATTTTGACTCTTTGTATTTGCGCTTTTTCATCTGGGCTTCAAACATGGGCTTGGATCTGGGCTTTTGGGCTCTTTAAGCTTTATTCTTTATTAACTTGATATTTGAGGCCTGCACATATTAAATAAAGAAATATTAATAAATGTGCACTATAATATGAATAATGTGCAAATGCGATTGGATATATGATGACAATTATGCATTTTTCACTACCTATCACCCCCCACACTTATCTTTTTGCTCGTCCTCGAGTAAAAATCAAAAGAAAGAGAAAAATCTAACCTAGCTAACTCACTTTCGTAGGAATCACGGTTGCACTTAGCATGTGCAACAAGCCGTTAAACCCCTAGGTTACCCTAGAGGACGAGTGTTGTCTCGTGAGGGTTTTCAGCGGATTACACCCACAAAATCCATAAAAAAGAAAATATTTGAATTATATTTGAAGAGACTAAGTAGTCTATAAGTTTTAGGATTATCATTTTTATTCATTCTTCAAACCTGGTCTTTATAAAGTTAATTGTTATTCATTTTAGGTAAGGATTAAAATTGAATTTCTAATATAGTCTTTTTCGTTACCAAAAGTCATACGCACCCTTGTGAATCTAGGAATTCCTTAACTTGGACTCTCATGCCTCATTATTATTTTTATAACATCATCTAATTTTCTTTCGTGTAAGTATCAAGGCTTCTTGAGGCCCTCATACCTAACTAATTGACTATTAGATGTGTTAATATATATATTATATTTTTTTTGGCATGTATAACTCATCTAATTTTCTTTCGTATAAGTATCAAGGCTTCTTGAGGCCCTCATACCTAACTAATTGATTATTAGATGTGTTAATACATATATTATATTTCTTAGTTTTCTTAGGCTTTCTAATCCACCCATGTAGCGAACTTAAAGTCGGTGGCTCCCAAACCGGTTGGCTTTAGGGCACCAGGTGAGAAAAACACCGCGGACTCAAATTCGAGTGAACTAGGCCCAAAAACTAAGGACTTTATTTTATTTACTCACCTTTAGGCATGAATACTTATGCTTCTTGAGGCACATGTATCAGCTTAATTGGTGATTTTTTTTCTTCTCTTTTTTTTCTTTTTTTTTTCTCTCTCTTTTTTTTTTAATTATATATGAGGCACAAGGTCTTTGTCTTAGAATCCTAGATATGCATTTGGTATGCACATTTCATTAAGGTAAAAATCAAGACTTATTATTTATTCAATTTCTCTCCTATACCTAAAAATTAAACAATTTATTTATTTTGACCAAGTTTTTAGAAATCCTAATCATGATTTTCCTAATCCTTAAAACTAACTTAGATTTCTTTCAAAAAATAAGTCAAAATACTGTCCTTTTTATAAATTTTTTTTTTATATATTTATGTATTTTTTTTCAGATTTTTTTTTTTTTTTATATATTACATACCCTTCCCCACACTTGTTTCATGCATTGTCCCTATGTATGAATGAAATGTATGTATGCATGAACTGGCAGAAAGATATAATCACCGATACAGTGGGTCAAAAGACCCATCGCCGCATTAGCTTCCGGCACAGACTCCAAAAAGATTTTAAGACGTTGACCATTTACCTTGAATGCATTGCCATTTTTGGGGTCGTAGATCTCTATGGCTCCGTGTGGAAACACCGTCTTAACAATGAATGGTCCTGTCCATCTTGACTTCAATTTACCGGGAAAGAGATGAAGTCTAGAGTTGTAAAGTAAAACTTTTTGTCCTTGGACAAAAGTTTTTCTCGTGATCAATTTATCGTGAAAAACCTTAACTCTATCCTTCGCAATCTTTGCATTCTCGTATGCATCATTCCTCAACTCCTCTAGTTCAGAAATTTGTAATTTCCGAAACTCACCGGCCTATCTAAATCGAAATTTAGCTGCTTAATTGCCCAAAGGGCCCGGTGTTCTAGCTCGACAGGAAGGTGGCAAGCCTTTCCAAAGACCAGTCTGTAGGGAGACATTCCTAGAATCGTCTTAAAGGCAGTCCTATATGCCCATAGGGCATCCACCAGTTTGGTGGACCAGTCCTTCCTATTCTGATTCACAGTCTTCTCCAAAATGAGCTTGACTTGTCTATTAGAAACTTCTACCTGCCCGCTAGTTTGAGGATGGTAGGGCGTAGACAACTTGTGGGTAATGGCATATTTTCGCATAAGAGCTTCAAAAGTTCTATTGCAAAAATGTGTGCCATTGTCGCTAATGATGGCTCGAGGGATTCCAAAGCGTGAGATGATATTATCTTTCAAGAACTTGACAACAACTTTGTTGTCATTTGTCTTGCAAGGGACAGCTTCTACCCACTTTGACACGTAGTCTACGGCCAACAAGATGTACTGGTGCCCAAACGAATTAGGGAAGGGTCCCATAAAATCAATGCCCAAACGTCGAAAAGTTCTACTTCTAGAATGGGATTTAGGGGCATCATATTTCGTTTGGAAATTCTTCCTATCATTTGACATCTTGTGCAAGTTTTGCAATACTCAAATGCATCTCTAAACACAGTTGGCCAATAAAAGCCACTTTGCAGAATTTTCTCGGCAGTTTTGCGGGGACCAAAATGTCCACCGCAAGCGAACTCATGACAAAAAGCTAGCACGCTTCTAGTCTCCTCGTCGGGGACACATCTCCTAATGATTTGGTCGCTACAATATTTGAAAAGATAAGGATCTTCCACATGTAATACCGAACTTGAGACAAGAATCGGTATCTATCCTGTTTAGACCAACTAGGTGGTGTTTGTTTGTGACTAAGTAATTTACTATGTCAGCAAACCATGGCTCCTTAGAGATGGCTAGAAGTTGCTCATCGGGAAAATTGTCATTGATGGGCAGCTCGTTAGAAGGTGCGTTTGGCACACGAGAGAGATGGTCAGCTACGACATTTTCGACACCTTTTTTATCTCGAATTTCGAGATCGAATTCTTGAAGGAGAAGGATCCAACGAATGAGTCGGGCCTTCGCATCTTTCTTAAGCATAAGGTATCGCAGAGCAGAATGGTCAGTGAAGATCGTGGTCTTAGTCCCAAGTAGGTATGGGCGGAATTTCTCCAAAGCGAACACTACTGCCAAGAATTCCTTCTCGGTTGTAGTATAGTTCATTTGGGCCTCATTAAGCGTCCTACTCGAATAGTAGATCACGTGCTGCTTATTGTCCTTACGCTGTCCTAAGACAGCACCTATCGCAAAATCAGAAGCGTCACACATGATCTCAAAAGGCTTGGACCAGTCCGGAGGTGAGATGATAGGGGCAGATATAAGTTCCACTTTCAATTTCTCCCAAGCACTATGGCACCTATCATCAAAGATGAAGGACACGTCCTTAGTTAGAAGGTTTGTAAGGGGTCTAGCAATTTTGCTAAAGTCCTTAATGAACCTACGATAAAATCCGGCGTGTCCTAAAAAGGATCGAATGTCCTTCACGCATCGAGGAAGTGGAAGTTTCGCAATGATTTCCACTTTGGCCTTGTCTACCTTAATCCCTTCCCTAGATATCTCATGACCTAGGACAATCCCTTGTTGCACCATGAAGTGACACTTTTCCCAATTGAGGGTCAAGTTCTTCTCGGTGCACCTACTCAGCACTAGCTCCAAATGATGGAGACACTGGTCAAATGAATTTCCATAGACTGAGAAGTCGTCCATGAAAATCTCTAGGAAACGCTCGACCATATCAGAAAACAAGCTTAACATACAACGTTGGAATGTGGCGGGGCATTGCATAGGCCGAAAGGCATTCGACGGTAAGCAAATGTCCCAAATGGACACGTGAACGTTGTTTTCTCTTGATCCTCCGGGGCTATAGGAATTTGGTTATACCCTGAATACCCATCCAAAAAGCAGTAATACTCATGACCTGCTAATCTTTCCAACATTTGATCGATGAAAGGGAGGGAAAATGATCTTTCCTAGTGGCTGCATTCAACTTACGGTAGTCTATGCATACTCTCACCTTGGTAGGCAATCGTGTTTGCACTAACTCATGTTTGTCGTTCTCTACCACCGTAAAGCTAGACTTCTTAGGGACCACGTGCATTGGGCTAACCCATTCGCTATCGGAAATGGAATAAATTATCCCATTATCTAACAGTTTTACTATCTCGGCTTGTACAGCCTCCTGCATAAGTGGGTTTAGTCTACGCTGTGGATCCCTTTTCGGTCTAGTCCCTTCCTCAAGATGAATACGATGCTGGACTATCGTAGGGCTCAGTCCCTTAATATCTGCCATAGTCCAACCAATGGCTTCCCTATGTCTCCTAAGGTTGCCAGTAGGTTCTCCTCTTGCCTATTGGTCAAATTAGATGCAACTATGACCGGTAACGTCTCTTGTTCACCTAGGTAGGCGTACTTAAGATGTTTGGGCAAGGCTTTTAACTCCAAAGAAGGAGTTGGCTCGATGGGTGGAGGAGTTAAGCTAGAATCTCCCATCTCTATAGAACTCAGATTTGATTCCCATTCGATCTCATCAAGACTGATATCATTTGTTTCTAACTCTTCCTCTTCCTCTGACTCAAATATGATCTCATCATTATGCTCACTCGTCATGTTCTCAATGGAGTTAACCTCAAAGGGTTGGTCGGTCACATCGTAGGGATGCTTACCTAGGTTGAAAACATTGACTTCCTTGGTCATATCCCCAAAAGTCAGTCTCATGGAACCGTTTCTACAATTTATAATTGCATTAGCGGTTGCTAGGAACGGTCTTCCTAAGATAACGGGAGTTTGGGACCTAGGATTAGACACAGGTTGTGTCTCTAAGACAATGAAATCTACCGGGTAAATGAATTCTCCAACCCGTATGAGAACGTCATTGATCTCTCCCTTTGGAACTTTGATAGAGCGGTCAGCCAACTGAATAGTAACTTGGGTCGGGTTGAGTTCACCTAATCCAAGTTGTTGATACACGGAGAAAGGGAGCAAATTGATGCTGGCTCCTAAATCGAGGAGTGCTCGATTGATTTCGGCTCGACCTATGGTGCAAGAAATGGTGGGGCAACCTGGGTCCTTATACTTGATAGGATCTGGTTGGACAGTAGCTCACTAATGTTAGTGGCTAGAAAAACCTTCTTAGGCACATTAGTCTTTCTTTTCTTGGTGCACATGTCCTTAATGAATTTGGCATAACTAGGGACCTGTTGGATTGCATCAAGAAGTGGAATGTTGAGCCTAACTTGATTGAACACCTCTAATAATTTCTCCATGTGTGCATTGTTGTTGCTTCTAAGCCTATTTGGAAATGGAGCTATAGGCTGGTGCAACTGATCTGCTGACTTTTCAGCTTCAGTTTCCTTGGGACTGGATGGAGAAGGAGTGGAGCTAGATGGAATGGAAGTGGAGCTAGATGGAATGGATGGCATGGATGGATCCGATGGCATGGATACTTGATTATCAACTTGTTTCCCCGATCTGAGTGTATGGACCATATGACACTGATTTGGGTCTTGAGCCTCATTGGCTGGCCTAGGATTCCTAGGGTTAGGCAATGGTTGACTCGGTAGGGTACCCCTTTGTCTCTCTTGCTGGTTCAATGGAGCTCTATCCTACTTAGGACTTGAGCCAGCGTGTCTTGGCTTTTCACTAGGGTATCCACCTTTCTTTTCAAATTTGAAAGTCTTGTCTCCATTTGTGAATTTTGGAAAGACGGTGGAGGATTTTGACTAGGGAAATTTTGTTGATAAGGCGGATTTTGAAGTTGTTGGAGAATTTGGGCCTCACTTGATCATTGTTGCTTGGGCCCCATGCAAAATTGGGATGGTTTCTCCAACCGGGATTGTAGGTGGGTGCATAAGGATTGTTGGCGGGCCTTGTGAAGGCCGCACTCATATGTTCGGCAAGCTTTGATGCGCGATGAAAACAGGACATCCTCGAACACATGGTTCATATCTTGACAATAAGTACAGCCCGCCGAAGATGTTGGGCTGACTTGGTTCACAGAGACTGGCTCTTTCGTTTCAAGAGCCTCTAGTCTACGCATAACAGCAGCTAACTTAGCATCGGTTGCTACGTTGGCCTCAATGGAATGGATACCTCCTTTAGAAGAAGTAGGGTCATTAGTCCTAGATTTTTCAGGAGTAGGGTCCCATTGGATGGATTTTTCAGCTAATTCCTCAAACAATGTCCATCCTTCATCTTCATTCTTTTGCAGAAATCCTCCTTGACACATGGATTCTAACAGTGTTTTAGTAGAATAATCTAATCCATCATAGAGAACTTGGCAAAGTCGCCATTTCTCTATCCCATGGTGAGGACATTGGGCAAGGAGATCCTAAAAACGCTCGAAGTATTTCCAAAAAGGTTCATTGGCTGTTTGCTTAAACTGGAGGATATTCTTCCTAATCAGTGCAGTCTTGTGAACGGGATAAAATTTCTTTAAGAAGGCCTTAATGAAATTATCCCAAGAAGATATTGAACCGGCCTCTAGACTGTAGAGCCATTTCTTTGCTAAATCCTTCAAAGCAAAGGGGATAAACCTAAGTTTGATAGCATCGTCTCCTAACTTAGGTATATTCATCATTTGACATACTTCTTCAAATTCCCTTATGAAGAAGTATGCATCCTCAGATTCAAGTCCATGAAATTTGGGAAGAGTGTTGATGTATTGTGGCTTGAGTTCATATGGGTCAACACTTTCGATAGTGAGCTGGATGCAAGAAGGAAGAGAGGTTCTAATAGGATAGAACCTATCTTGGGTGACTGTGGTTGTGCCATGTGTGAGTCGGGCTTGAGCTCGGGTGGTGAACTAGTTCTAGTTAGCCTGGATGTAAGTGGGTCTCTCGACCAAGCGGTCATGCACAATCAGCAAACAAGTTCACCCAATCAATCAAGAAAAGAAAAACAATCAAAGTCCTAATCTAAGGTAAGCCTTGACCTAGACGACTCCTAACTTTAGACTGTCCTTAGGAGGTCTACTGTCGACGTAACCACAAGTTAATCGGCCAGGTAGGTGGCAAGACCGGTGGGAGGTTTTCCGTCAGAGACGTTCCTTAATTAAATAACCACCGTCCTTCGAGCTTTCGGCCCTCAATCCCCTGCCTAGACACCGATTTGACAAGAGTTAATTTCGAACAATTTTCCTCCTTCGCGTCAATCTCCTATTGAGTCCGAGTTACCTTAGGGCCAACGTCTAGTCAAGTTTTACTTAGGGTTAGGGTTGTGAGTGTGACTGATATGATTTGTGGGCCAAGGAAGTGATGAAATCCCCACCTTATCTTTGTTATGGGTTATGCCCTTAAGATGGATTAGTGTACGTGTAAAGCGTAGAAAAGTAATCACTCAAGAAAGCGGTAAACAACCAAGAGTGCTTCCAAATCTATATGCTTATGCAAACGTACCTTGTCGCCAGCACTCTTCAACAGAATTAAAGAATTAAAAATAGACACGTGCCCTAAAATGCAAGAGTCTAAAAATATTTTTTTTTATTCAACAAATAGGTTAATGTTAATTATTATAGTTGCAGAGTGATCACAGAGAAGTAATAATACAGCAGAAATAGAATTTTGCACTGCAGAGCAACCTGCAGAAAAATCTATCAGTAGTCAACTACAACTGCCGCGCGGACCCGCGGCTTTTGCCGTGGAAACGCGGCAAAGTTGTAGGTCCAGATGCTCTGCCTTCGAGGGCAGAGGCACTGGATTGCAATATGTGTCTTCTGCTGTTCTGTTTCTGCTTCCTATTCTCTGTACCTGCAACAGAAAAGAAAGAATGATTAGAACGAGGAAATCGTGCCGTTCCTTCCCCGGCAACGGCGCCAAAATTTGATTGAGAATAAAAATAGAGTTCAGATTGTCTTAGTCTCAATGCGAATCCGCTGTAGCAAGGGCTCGAGCGGGTCGTGATCCTCAGGGAAGGATGCGATGAAAGCGTTTCGACTCGATTCCTCTGTATCTTCAAAAATAAGAGAGAGAGATTAGATCTTGAGATGAAAATATGTGAAAGAGATGGTTTGCTGATTTTCTACCACAACCCTATTGCAAATTAAAGAGCTTGATCTTCATCTTAAGACTGATATGATTTACCCTAGGTTATTGCAATTATCTCAAGCAAGAAATTAATACACGATTCTATACTAAGTTGCATTATTCAAAAACCAACTATGGTTCAACCTAACATCTAGGTACAGCCTAATAGAAGACTAATCTCAAGTTATGCTGTCCTAGTTCTTAGGGTTGAAGTCATGATAAGTTCTTTTAACATGTAACCTAGATTAAGAATTGTAAGTATTTTTTTTTTTTGATCTCTAGAATTAGTTGCCTTTAAACCTAGGGTTTCTAGTGATGTTCATTAATCTGATCAAGTTTTAATTGCATCTAGGGTTGCTTCAAGAATCTCAGCAAACCACTAAGATGATTAGTTCTTCATAATTATTTTATCTTTTCAATATTTATTTTTTTTATTTTTATGAGAAAGATTGCAAAGAAAGAAAAACGAAAACAAGAAGAGATCGAAGATTAAAACACGAGAGATGACAAAAAGAAATAAAGTGCAGAAATTAAAGAGAACAAAAGAGTGACCTTTTTATTTCGATGAATCTGGTTACACAATCGTCTCCTTCTTCTCCACAAATAGCATGAATAAAATTACAACTTTAATAAAAGTGGCTAAAGAAAACCCTAATCGTCTCTGCATGCCCTCCCTGTTGCGACTGCACGGATATTTATAGTGCAGAATGTAGAGGAGTCCCGGATAGAAGTGCCAACGAAAACTGGTACCCATCTCTATCCAAACTGCCGCGGATGCGCGGCTTTTGCCGCGCCTCCGCGGCAGTTTAGTGGCTTCTGGCCACGCGCTTTGGCGCGTGGCCTCTCCTGATCCGTCCATGTGGGCTTCTGCTTCTAGAAGTGTGATCCTGGCCTTTTAATCTAGATTTTCGAGATAACTTGGTAATCAAGTTACCCTTAATCTAGATTTCTTCAAATCTTCTCTCCACGAAATTCCTCTTTATCTTGGCCTTTTATCCTCATCCTGCAGGTGTTTAGAGTTGGATAGAAGTCTATCCTTCCCTAATCTCTGATATTTGCAACTTTTAGCCCTTGTATTTGCATTTTGACTCTTTGTATTTGCGCTTTTTCATCTGGGCTTCAAACATGGGCTTGGATCTGGGCTTTTGGGCTCTTTAAGCTTTATTCTTTATTAACTTGATAATTTGAGGCCTGCACATATTAAATAAAGAAATATTAATAAATGTGCACTATAATATGAATAAATGTGCAAATGCGATGGTATATATGATGACAATTATGCATTTTTCACTACCTATCAAATATAACCATTGGGGTCTAGAAAAGGTCATTTTTGACCTGTCGGTCGACTGGCCGGTCGACCGCCCAATGGTCATATTTCTGACCGCTGACCCACTGGTCAACCGCCTGGTCGACTGCCCTAGGCAAACTTGCCTACCGGTTGAACGCCCGATCGACCGGCACTTCCCGAGAGTTGGGTAGTTAAAGTCGGTCGACCACGCGATTGACTGGCCCGATAGGTAAGGCCTTGTGCACGTCTGGTGCAGATTGATGACCGACTGATCGATCGAGGTGTGGTTTGGTCGACCGCCAGCAGGCTCAGGGGCTAGGGTTATAAAATCCCATAAAATCTCATAACTTTCACAAAAAAAAAATCCTATAAATATTTGTAGAACAAATTGTGTGACCAAAAATCAACACATATTACAAACTATTGAACAATTTTTGTGATATAAAAATTAAGCTTTAAAACAAAATCAGCATTTTCAAAATACAAACTTGAAATAGAAATCCAATTTTTCTCAAACTTGTATAAATACAAAAACAAGATATTTAAACTCTTTTGAAGCATAGGGTGTGTGGATAGAATCCAATACACACATAAAAGATCTATCTATGTTTTTGAAATTAAATCCAAAATAATTTTTGTTAATTACAAAACTCTAAACACATGAAATAGAATCATCAAAATAAGTTTTTATAAATATATAAAGTATAGATGTATATAGATGAAATTCAATATATATTTAACCATGTAAAATTATTTTGATTCTATCTATTCATGAAAACCATATATATGTGTACTTGAAATTCAAAACCAGTTAAGCTGAAAACCAACGTATTGAACTTTTGTGTGTGTAAACTTGAGCATATCAACACTAGTCTATCTTATATAAGATCTAAACACAAAGTAAAACTAAACAAATTGAAATCTTCTTGTAATACTCCTTCTCCAAGCTGACTCGATCCAAACATGATCAAAAGAGCTTGACTCCATCTGAGTGCCAGATGCGATCTTGACGCGCAAGCTCTTGAATCTACATGTGCTAGCTCCAAAACTCCTTTGTTAAAGTTAAGCACTTACTAAGATCTTGATAGATAATCTGAAACTATATAAATATAAAATCATTAGTACTATAACTACATGAGTTAATCATCATCAAAAGTAGAGTGATGGGCCTTTGGGCCAACAATAATATCCATACATGTTTTTTAGCAAAATTAGTTTCAGCTAAGCTTGATTTTATTTCAAAATTAATTTGTATGATTTTAACAAGCTTATGTATTTGTTTTGTTGGTATTTCAAAAAGGGAAAGAATTTATTTGAATATTGACTTTAATTCCCTTCCTTTTGATAAAAAAATAGAGTATTTTAACAATTTTGCTAAAAGAAAAATCTTTTTCTCAAAAATGTTCATATTTTCAATTGGTATCAATTATTACAATTGGTATCTACATTTCAAATTGTTTTGCCAATTGGTATCTACGTTGATTTTAATTGATTTCAAATTTCAAGTCGTATCATTCTAAATTGGTATATTTTGCATGATTTTCAATTGATATTCTCAATTGGTATTGGTATCTAAAATTTTACAGTTCTAAATATATTTGTTTACAATTAGTATATGTGTTTTATTTATAGTAAATTGGTATCTATCATTTTGATTTCAGTTCCACACACGTGTATAATACAATTTGGTTTATGCATGTATTTCCAATATTCAACGGGAGTTAACTTAACGTCTCATCTATATAACTTTATTTTCTTCTGTTTACCCCTTTGTTGATGAAGTGATAGAAAGTAGGAGAGAAATTTAGAGTTTATAAATGCATATTGTGTTTATGTTTTGCATATATGTTCTTGTTTTAGGGAAAGAGAAATTTAAAGCCTTATTGAATATCTTTATGAGTTATGTTTATTCATGAGTTAAGGGAGAGCTTTTTGAGCTCTTCTCTAATCCATGCTTATATAATTTCATGAGTTTTGTCATCATTAAAAAGGAGAGATTGTTGCCCAAAGGCCTATCACTTTAGTTTTGATGATGATTAACTCATGTACTTATAATACCAATAATCTTGTGTATTTTAATTTTTAGATATTAATTAAGATCTTAGTGGAGTTTAGCTTCTTCGAAAGACTCAAAGTCAAGTTTGAAGCTAACACGTGTTGATTAAAGATTTCAAGTCAACGCATCAAGAACTCAAGAAAGAGTCTAACTCTAAGGAATCAAGCATCGAGTGAAGATACGAAAGAAGATCACATCAAGGTAAGAAGACTCTAGTTTGTAAGAATGTCTAGATTTATTTTGTAAAGTTTAGATTAGACTTGATTTTCAAGCTTACCCACACAAATTTGATATTAGTTTCGAGAGCCAAAGTTTTGAGTTTCGGTTTAACAAAGTTTGTGTTATGGTTTACGAAACAAAATTTCTCAAAAACAACTTCATATTATTTTATCTGTATTGGATTTTATCCATACACATTGGTACTTCAAATGAGTTTAAGTAACTTGTTTTTCAAAGTTTGGTTTTAAAAAATAATTTTTAATATAGTTTTTATTTCAAATTGTATTTGATATCTCAAAAACAAGTTCACATGTTTGTACTATGTGTTGATTCTTGATCACACATATTTGTGCTCATCTGTATTTATAAGAACTTATTTTTGGGAATTTTTATAGATATTTATTTGCAATTTTAAAATATAAAATATAGTGGTTTTTGTAGGATCACCTAGAGGGGGGGGGGTGAATAGGTGTTGGCTAATCTAATGGTCACTTAATGCCAAATAATGCGGAAGTACAAACTATTATGACCTAAACTAAACTCTTACACTAAACACCACGTATAACACAAGAGTGTTGCCGAATTTCCCGTGAAGGGCTCTGGACAAACTCCTCTAGATTCCCCTAGATAAGGGTTGAGATGCCGCATTAGCTCTCTTGGTTAAATACAAGTGTTAGCAAACAAACCCAAGCAAGTATATCAATATGAGCACACAAGTATATCAATCATATAAAGATTAACACAATAATTGCATGCAAGATATAAACAAGAGACAAAGAGAGAGAGAGAGTGAGCAATCGCAAACACAAGGGATTTGTTTCGAGGTTCGAGCACCCTTGCTCTACATCCCCGCCTTCGACACACGAAGGATTTCCACTATAATCGATCCCACCGGATCACTCGGTGCCGCAACACCTACAACTCTTGGACTCCCTAGTCCGTACACACCGCAAGCTCACCGGCTCGCCGAGGCCGCATCTCAAACAAAGAGTTCGCACCCGAACCCGAAACACCGAGTCCCCACTAGGACCCGAAACAATGCGAACACACACGTCCGCCTCCTCAAAGAACAATGTAGAACTTTGGTGATCACAACTCTTGATCACCTAAAATCCTCTCACAACAAATTCCCTATAGGATAGATATAGCAATGGATAGCTCAAGTGTTTGTGTGAGAAAACAAGGAAAGAGATGGAGGAGGAAAACTCAAAGAATCTCTTTTAACACTCTTGATATAAACTCTCCTTTTGATTGAAAATATTTGCTCTAAATCAAGTGGAGGAAAATCTCTAAATAGTTCAGGAAAAACTGGTGAAAACCCACTTGAAAATCTTCTAGAAAAACAATGCCCAAACCCCCAAATTTATAGGCTCAGAAAAACTAGCCGTTGGGGTTCTGTCAGGCCTGTCGGTCGACCGTCCGGCCGATCGGCCAACGGTCATATTTCAGACCGTTTGAGCCATCGGTCGACCGGTCGGTCGACCGAGCCAGGATACAGAGAGCAACTCTCTGTCCGGTCGACCGCTTGGTCGGCCGGGGCCTTTCCAGAGAGCAGAGCTCTCTGGACGGTCGACCGGGTCGGTCGGCCGGCCCTCCTGCAGAGCTGGCGTGCACGTCTGTGCACGTCGGTCGACCGGGTCGGTTGACCGGCTATTCCTAGATCAGAAAACTGGGATAAAAATCTTGGTCTTTTTGTTTGAAATAAAACTCCCATAAAATCATAAAAAATCTACAAAAATAAGTTCAATATAATACTTTGATTAATCAAACATGATTGAACAAAATCAAGACATGTTACAAACAATTTGAACTATTTTTGTAACTTGGAATTTTGGCTCAAAATAAAAACGGTATTTTCCAAAACATAATTTTTCCAAAGTATGTTTTTCCAAAACATCTCCAGATACAAAAACAAGATATTTAAATAACTTTTAAAGCATAGAGTGTATGGATATGATCCACTACACAAACATGGTGAAATATCTATATTTTTAACATTAAGCTCTAAACTTGGTTTTGGATAAAAGACATGAACTTGAAAACCAAAAATCAAACATGTATATTTCTAAAAGAAAATTCTTTTGTAAAAACAAAACTATCAAGAGTGTGTGTGTGTAATATGTACTTGAGCAATCCACCAACTACTCTATCCTTTACATTTTAACTAAAAACAAAATCTTCTAAAAAACAAATCTAGACTCAAGTCTTCATCTTCTTGAAGTCTTCACTTGAAGCCTTCTTGACTTGGTCCAAACACGATCCAATGGCTCTTGGATCAAACCGTGCTAGCTCCAAAACTTGACTTTAAATTCTTTGTTGAAGCTATGCACCTACTAAGATCTTGATCATAAATCTGTCACTAATTAAACACAAGATCATTAGTACTATAACTACATGAGTTGATCATCATCAAAACTAGAGTGATGGGCCTTCGGGCCAACAATCTCCCCCTTTTTGATGATGACAAAACTCATGAAATTATATATGCATGGATTAAAGTAAAGCTTCAAAGAAGCTCCCCCTTAACTCATGAATAACAAATAAACAAATAAATATGCAATGTATGCTCATAAACAAGTATGCAAATCTAGGAGATAAACATGCTAATCAAGCATAAAACAAATCAAATTCTTTTTCTACTATTTGCAAAACAAAACATATATGCATAAACACAAATACTACTCTCCCTTAAGCATGGAAAACAACTACTTCTCTCCCTTAAGCAAGGAAAACATGCATATATCTCAAATACTTCTCCCCCTTTTTCTCAATCATCAACAAAGGGGTTAAAGTAAAAACAAAATCATCAAATTTTTCTCCCCCTTTTTGTCCGAAACAAAGAACCAAAGAAGGCGTAAAACAAACAAATCAATAAATTTTGAATTTTCTCAATAAAACAAATCTTGAGATATCAAATAACATAATTTTTTTAATTTTGATACCAATTTTAAAACATAATGCATAAGCTTAAAAAATTTGAAGTAAGCTTAGCATAAACGAAGTTTGTGCTTTTAAACATGTAAATCGTTTTTAACTTAAGCACAAAAACAAAACATATATATGTATGAAAAATGAGTATACCAATTGAAATTGATACATACATATATAGGAAAAACAAAACATGAGAATATACAAGAATAGAATCAAATTGATACCAATTGAAACGATTCAATGATACCAATTGAAACAATAATAGGATCATGTGTATCTCTCATAAACATTGAAGAATAAATAACTAGTTAAATTATTTTTGAAAAACTAGTTAAGATCCTTCAAAACAAATCATATGTTTTTCAAGAATCATACCAAATACACAAGAGATGACACTCAAAGTCGATTAAGCTCATAAAGTGTTCATGAAATAAAGTCATGACAAACAAATGAAGTATGAGTGTTCAATAATCATGTAAATAGCATTTTCATGAAAATAGTCATTTAGGCTCAAAAGGAACATGAATCTTTTATTTTTATCAAACAAAACATAAAAATTCATTTTTTTTTATTAAAACAAAACAAACTTCTAGGTATATGTATGATTTATCTAAATCTAACAATATGCATACATATCCCAAACATAAAAGAGTCTATTAAAGGTGTTGCATGAAGGCAAGAGACTCACGGGTATACATGTATATTTATTAGATTTGAACAAAAAATTACATATACATGAAGTAAAACATTAAAATAGGCAAAACAAGTGTAAATAAGTGAATCATCAAAACAAGGTTATACATGTGCATATAGTGGGTACAAATGAGCATGAAGTGCAAACATATACGAATCAATTTGTTCTCACTATTTGTACATGTAAAAACACAAGTTTTGATAAAAACTACATTTAAACTAGCATTTACTACATGAAGCATAAAACATGAACATGCTAAAAATATCACATATGAAATAGACATGTATAGCCTAGTTACAAGCATGTAGATAAACTAAGAGTTTAGAAATAGTTACCAACTAAGGAACTATGTTCCAAAACTCCAAACATGGTGGTTGTCCCACCAACCTCATTGATAGCTGTTTAGACAGGAAAGGTGTTGTATTGTGGAGTATAATTTGCATACAAAATATATTCAATAAAAAGAGATAAGGTTTAGATTCAACCTCAAGTGCTTTGATCACTCCACAAATGTATTCCAAATGATTAATGTACCCTTTCCTATCTCCGTTATAGCATGGGCTACACCGAGTCGATTCTCAGGGAGAGCTTGCGATGGAAGCGTTACGGTTGGTAGTGAAGAAAAGAAAACGAAGATTCTTCTTTGTCTTAAAAGAATAAAAATGAATTGGAAAAAGAAGTAAAAGAATTGGTGGATTTGTTCATGATGGAAAATGAAAAGAAATCAAAAGGAGATTTGCTTGGAAATAAAACTAAAAGAATGAAAACTTTGTAGAAGATTTGAAGATGGAAAAAAACCATGACTAGCTAACCTTACTACCTTGCTAAAAACTTACTAAACTCCGTGATGGTGAATGCGTGCCTCATGTTGATTCATCGGCAAAGATTTGTCTTGCGTGTTGGTCTAATTACTTTCCCACTTGAATGACGGGTGATCACTCTTGGACTTGTCTTGTAGACTCATAGATGTCATTGGCCTACAAGATAGACTTTCAATAATGGAATCAAAAGAGCGACACTCAAGGGATGCTAAGGAAGAAGATACAACATTCATTAATTGAAGTAAAGAAGTTGTACAACAAATAGCATATGTTTGGTGATCCATCTCCATGTTCCATCAAGGCACTTGTTCTAAAGACAAGGCTCTAAATGAGGCACACATGAATCATATGGAATTACAACAAGAACTTGCCAAGCAATGAAAGTAACCCATCGGAGAAGAGAAGACCATACAACTTACAAGATTAAAGAAAGCAATCACCCATGAGTTAGTAGTTAGCAAGGTTAGTGGTTAGCTAGTTCATGTTAGAAAAGTTAGCTACTAGCCATAAGAAAAGAAAAGCAAAGCATGAATTAAAGTGCAAGTAAAGTAAAGCTAGAATTAAAGAAAGCAAGTAATAATAGAAAATGCTCAAGTAGAGAGAAGAGAATGGATGAATCCTTGCTTCACAAGTTGTCACACCTTGGTCTACACAAGCTTTCTCTCTCTTACAACTCTCTTTTGTAGAATTTCTAGGGAGGAAGAAGAAGATCTAAAGCACTAAAATCCTAGAGAAAAAATACAAAATTACAAAGCTTTTTCCTCTAATCTCTCCTCTCTTCCTCTCTACTCCCTCCCCTGTTGCGCAAGCCCTGGTCCTGTATTTATAGCCTCAGAGAGAAGGATCTAGAGCCCAGGTTGTTGGAGAGAAATCTGGGCCCTAACCACCCTGTAACTGCCACAGATACGCGGGAAAGCGCGGCAAAATCTTGGCCGTTCAGGCCAATCTTTCTGTTACAGGTCTGTTACAGGTAGTTTATCCACGTGTATCTTCTAGAAATCTGAGCTGGCGCGTGGATCTCTCTTGATTCTGGATTCAAATTTGGGCTCTCTTTTGGGCTTTGAATTAATCTCTTTAATTATTGCTAATTAAAGAGATTTTGGGCCTTTTCTCATTTCAGATGTGGACTTGCAAAAATAGAGAGAAGAACATTAAAAATCATATTTTTATTTGCAATATGCATGGGAATGATGTGGTAAAATATGCAGAATTGAATACCAATCAATAGCGATGCAATTTTATATGTGTCCATCAAGTCCAAGTGCATCCACCATCAAGGCATCATTTCTCTCACGTCGTGTGAGAGCCCTCACCTACATCAAAAACACACGGTGGGGGTTTTGGTACCCATTTTTTCTTGGGTCCTTGGGGGTTAGCTTTGTAAGGAACCCAAACATTTTTATGATTAGCAAAATTTAAATGATGCATCTTGTCATAACAAAATTTTGCTAAATGGCCTTTGCGGCCACAATGTGTACAATTGTACACCTTAGAATGCATATGAGTGTGAGGGTGATCATGGCTTGCAAAGTGTGCATATGCATGATGATGTGCATGAACATGTGGAGCTTGTTTCTTTGAAAACAAAGACTCCAATCTCTTATGATTAAATGCACATGAGCTCAAAGTGGAGCTCAAACAATCCATTTTATTTTTCAAAACATTAATCTCACTAGTGGTGGCATGTAAAGCATGATGAGATATAGAATCATTTTTCTTGTTCCTTTTAGAAACAAAATCCTTTTCTTTTTCAAAAATTTTTCTTTTCAAAGAGTTGTTTTCTTGAAAAGCAATTTCCTTTTGTTTCTCCACCAAGATAATTTCATTATTCAAAATCATATTTCTTTCACACAAATCATTCAATTTAGACATTAAAGAAATATTCTCATTTTTCAAATCTTCATTTTCTTTTTCTATGCATGCAATCTTAGTTCTAAATGAATCTTTTTCTTTTAGCATGCAATCAAAATTCTTTTTCAAATTTTTATTTTCCTTTTTAATCATGTCATATTTTTCAAGTAATTGTTGACAAAATGAAGTAAGCTCATCATATGACATGTTATCATCTTCTACCTCGGATTCGGTAGTTACCTCAAGGGGGTTATCCCCTTGGACCATATAGCACTTGTTGGAGACGTCACTTCCACATCTGAATCGCTCCCGGCATAATATAGATCCTTTTCGCCAAGGGAGGTGATGATGTTCCATGCTACAAAAGCCGAATCAATGTTAGAAATCCTAGATAAATAATCATCATTTAGGGTTGACTTTAAAGCATTAAGGGCTTTTGCATTAGCCTCAAGATTCTTGCCATTTAAACAATAATCATTAGTGATGGCAAGGTAAACATGATGCCTAGGGCCTTGAGGTACAAAGACATCTTAACCTTCCAAATTTGGATGTTAAGAATGTCAAAGGTGGGTGGTGACATGAAGTCCATGGTGTGTGTACAAAAATTGTGATTAGCCTAAAAATGAGGATCTTTAACTCTAGGTTGTAAGACCCAAATTCAGAGCACTTGGCTCTGATACCAATTGTAGGATCACCTAGAGGGGGGGTGAATAGGTGATGGCTAATCTAATGGTCACTTAATGCCAATAATGCGGAAGTACAAACTATTATGACCTAAACTAAACTCTTACACTAAATACCACGTATAACACAAGAGTGTTGCCAAATTCCCCGTGAAGGGCTCTGGACAAACTCCTCTAGATTCCCCTAGATAAGGGTTGAGGTGCCGCGTTGGCTCTCTTGGTTAAATACAAGTGTTAGCAACAAACCCAAGCAAGTATATCAATATGAGCACACTGTTGGAACTTATTTCGATGAAGACGTTTGTGAAGATCAATTCATTGGAGCTCTTACACATGACGAATCAAGAGTCCGACATGATCAAGATGTGCCAAGGAGAGTTGATAGAGTGTGGTTTGTAAAGTTGAAGTAGCATGTAAAAGCCTTGACATGCACACACAAATCATATCTCGTTAGTCGACTTACATTCCAACATAGTCGACTAATCATATGTATAGTCGACTTGATCCAAACCCAAGTCGACTAGTCAAGTATCCAGAATCTGACCCAACTCTCTGTTTCTGAATTAGTCGACCAAACAGTAAACCAAGTCGACTAATACATTTTTCTAGTCGACTATCCCTTGGTCCCTAGTCGACTAATACTTGACCCAGTCGACTATAAAGCAGTTGCAGTCGACTTGAGGTAGTTAACCAGAAAACTGTTCATCCAACGTCCACCTACCTAGTCGACTAATAGCTAAATCTAGTCGACTAATAGTTGAAATTTTGCCTAGTCTAGTCGACTAACTCAGAACCCTAGTCGACTATAGACAGTTTCTGACTGTTGGACAGTTTTCGTTATCTGGTCTTTTTTGCAGCGAATCTCAACGTTTCTTCGATTCAAATTGCTCCAATAACTCCCTAACTAACCCTAGTCTTAAGCTATAAATAGGGAAGTTATTGCAAAGGCCATTTACCAAGAGTTTTTATCAGTTTTCCAAAAGTCAAAATCTAAAAATCTGAAAACTGTTTTTCTAACTTCAGTCTTCACCAAAAGCCAATTCCTATTGTGAAGATTCTCTGAAGTTTTTGTTTCCTATACTGTACCTTGTCCACATACACATTCAGTATCAAGGCTATAGAAAAAGAGTTGTAATTCTCAAAGTGTTCATTGTACACGGGAGGCTTCTTGGTTGAAGAGGCAAGTTGTACAAGGTGACCATTGTACACGGGAGGCTTCTTGGTTGTAGAGGTAGTTGTACAAAGGTAAAGGTGTTCTCTTGGTGGAAGAGAAGGTGTACACATTTGGCGAAGGGGATTCGACAAGTGGTATACATGTTGTATTGATTTTGGGTGGCAAGATCAAGGTTAAAGGAAAATCTCAAGCGGGTGGCTTGGGGACTGGATGTAGGTCACAAGGACCGAACCAGGATAAATCTCTTTGTTTGCGTTTGTCAATTTCTGAGATTTGTTTTCCTTTACATGCAAGTTATTTATTTTGTTTATTTACTTAACGCTAATCCTTCTAGTTTTAGATTTGTGTTGACTTGCGTTATTTCAGATCTATAGTTGCCTACAAGAGATAATTCCGCAATTAGTCCTTATCTCAACGATCCTACACACACAAGTATATCAAGCATATAAAGATTAACACAATAATTGCATGCAAGATATAAATAAGAGACAGAGAGAGAGAGAGAGAGTGAGCAATCGCAAACACAAGGGATTTGTTTTGAGGTTCGAGCACCCTTGCTCTACATCCCCGCCTTCGACACACGAAGGATTTCCACTATAATCGATCCCACCGGATCACTCGGTGCCGCAACACCTACAACTCTCGGACTCCCTAGTCCGTACACACCGCAAGCTCACCGGCTCGCCGAGGCCGCACCTCAAATAAAGAGTTCGCACCCGAACCCGAAACACCGAGTCCCCACTAGGACCCGAAACAATGCGAACACACACGTCCGCCTCCTCAAAGAACAAAGTAAAACTTTGGTGATCATAACTCTTGATCACCTAAAATCCTCTCACAACAAATTCCCTATAGGATAGATATAGCAATGGATAGCTCAAGTGTTTGTGTGAGAAAACAAGAAAAGAGATGGTGGAGGAAAACTCAAAGAATCTCTTTTAACACTCTTGATATAAACTCTCCTTTTGATTGGAAATATTTGCTCTAAATCAAGTGGAGGAAAACCTCTAAATAGTTCAGGAAAAACTGGTGAAAATCCACTTGAAAATCTTCTAGAAAAACAATGCCCAAACCCCCAATTTATAGGCTCAGAAAAACTAGCCGTTGTGGTTCTGTCAGGCCTGTCGGTCGACCGTCCGGCTGACCGGCCAACGGTCATATTTTAGACCGTTTGAGCCATCGGTCGACCGGTCGGTCGACCGAGCCAGGATACAGAGAGCAACTCTCTGTCCGGTCGACCGCTCGGTCGGCCGGGGCCTTTCCAGAGAGCAGAGCTCTCTGGACGGTCGACCGGGTCGGTCGGCCGGCCCTCCTGCAGAACTGGCGTGCACGTCTGTGCACGTCGGTCGACCGGGTCGATCGACCGGCTATTCCCAGATCAGAAAACTGGGATAAAAATCTTGGTCTTTTTGTTTGAAATAAAACTCCCATAAAATCATAAAAAATCTACAAAAATAAGTTCAATATATTACTTTGATTAATCAAACATGCTTGCACAAAATTTTACAAACAATTTGAACTATTTTTGTAACTTGGAAATTTTGGCTCAAAATAAAAACGGTATTTTCCAAACATAATTTTTCCAAAGTATGTTTTTCCAAAATATCTCCAAATACAAAAACAAGATATTTAAACAACTTTAAAGCATAAAGTGTATGGATATGATCCACTACACAAACATGGTGAAATATCTATGTTTTTGACATTAAGCTCTAAACTTGGTTTTGGATAAAAGACATGAACTTGAAAACCAAAAATTAAACATGTATATTTCTAAAAGAAAATTCTTTTGTAAAAACAAAACTATCAAGAGTGTGTGTGTGTGTGTAATATGTACTTGAGCAATCCACCAACTACTCTATCCTTTACATTTTAACTAAAAACAAAATCTTCTAAAAAACAAACCTAGACTTAAGTCTTCATCTTCTTGAAGTCTTCACTTGAAGCTTTCTTGACTTGATCCAAACACGATCCAATGGCTCTTGGATCAAGCCGTGCTAGCTCCAAAACTTGACTTTAAATCCTTTGTTGAAGCTATGCACCTACTAAGATCTTGATCATAAATCTGTCACTAATTAAACACAAGACATTAGTACTATAACTACATGAGTTGATCATCATCAAAACTAGAGTGATGGGCCTTCGGTCCAACAGTTTTGGCTTAGGACCGGTCGTGGTGTCATAAGCCACTGGCTTGTGCACACGGTCGACCCAGCGGTCGATCGACAAGCACACAAGCCCAATGCTTATGTATGTGGTCGACCGGGCGGTCAACTGCTTGGGCAGAGAGCCAAATCTGCTCCTCTAATCGGTTGACCGTCCCCATCGATCATGTGCAACAGAGAGCAGAGTGCTCTCTGCGGTCGAGCGGGCGGTCGACTGGCTACTATGAGAACATAGTGTGTTGTCACAGCAATCAACCAGTAAGCCTAAATGGCTATAAAAATAGTCACTGAGCGGTCGACCGGGCTATAGACTGCTAGGCCATTTTTGGCATGACTTGCCTCTTACGGGTATATTTTGATTTTTCAGTTTTTATTTTATTTTCGAGCAGATATATTTTTCTGTATTTGGATTTAATTATTGTTTTAACAACTGAGTTTACTCTCTAATCATTTCTACCATCTTCCTATAAATAGGGGTAATTGTAGAGAGTTTCATACAAGATTTTTACAAGATTTATACAAGATTTTTACAAGAGAAATTTGTTTTAAGTTTTTGAAAAAGCATTAAAAAATTAAGAAAACAAGATTTTGGGAAATATAAGTTTTGTGCTTCAAATTTTTATATCTTCAAAGAAGTTTTTCAAAGTGTTTTATCAAGAGTTTCAATTGAAGAAACCTAGTTTTCTTGCAAACTTGAGCTATCATCTCTTTTGTGGTCAAGTATTATAATCTTCATTTGCTTAGTGCTCTTCTCTTAGGCAGAGGAGTATGTGCTTTGTGTATTCCTCTTGGAAAGAGGACTATTGGCTTAGTGCTCTGGTCTTGAGTATCGTATATTTTGTAGAGACAGTGAAAATCTTTCATTGCAGTGAAGGCGGGGACGTAAAGCAAGTAGTTCGAACCTCAAAATAAATCTCTCATGTTTACATTTGCCTATCTCTCTTTTAACTCTACTTTTGTTTATATCTTACCTTGTTATTATTGCTTACTTATATATGCTTGATATGTTTATATGCTTACACTTATTCTATCCAAGAAAGCTATTAAAGCTCCTAAAGTCTTATAAAAGAGGAATCTTGAGGAGAAGTTTTAGAGCCCTTCACCACGAATTCAGCTTTGCTTCTTGGTTATCTATTATGTATTGAGTTTTTGTTAGTGAAAATTTTAATTTCTGTATTTTATTAGCACATCATCTATTCACCCCCCGTCTAGATGGTTTTACATATAGTTGATAAGAAGAAAAATTCCTGAGTGCTTTTCGATTTTCATGAAAACAATGTTTATATTATCAATATGATGAATTTGAATTGCAATGTTGCTTGTCTGCCATAAATAAGAATTTATGATTGTGACATAAAAAGTTAGACCATGTATCTTTCGACCACCTTTCCCGTATCGGTTCTAAGGAAGCGGTGAAAGGTATTCTTAATTAAGACTAAAAAAGAACGTATTTGTGATGCGTGCCAACTCAAAAAACAAACCAAGTGTTCTTTCAAATCAATTATGGATATCATGACATCTCGTCCATTAGAATTAATACATATGGATTTGTTTAGTCTGATTAAAACCAAAGGTTTAAGTGAAAACTATTTTGTGTATGTTCTTGTGATTAGTAATCAATTCTGCATTTCATATTGCATTTCCCTGTGTAGTTTTCAAATAAAATCTGCTAGATAACCCATTTTTTGTTATCTTGTATAGATTTCAAGAGTATAAGGGCAAAGTTGAAATAAGAGCTTAATTAAACACATTTTGGTGAGACCAAGGGAAGGAGCTTCTAGAAGATACATTGGATCCCCAAATTGAGGCTGTATCTGGAGAAATACGGATCCAAACTACACAAAACAGAATACATATAGAAGCATCTCGAAGTGAGACGCAACTACAACCAAAAGATCAGGGTATCTCTCCCTGATGTTGTCGCCACATTCCGCGGCAAAGACTAGGAACGAGCCCCAATCTTGAACATGTGGCTTCGTCTCATCATTCAATGCCTCCTTTTGCCTGTAATACTGCATGTATGAGACAGAATATGAGGGAGGAGACTAGTACCTAGGGTTTCTTCTCCATAGTGTAGATTAGGATTTTCTTCTTCTCTTTCTTGTATTTTTCTCTTTTTTTATAGATCTAGGATTAGGCCAGAGTTTGATTCAGGAGAGAAAGAGAGAGTTTTTATAATAGAGTGTGACGATCTATGAAAAGTTTCTTCCTTTCTTTTTATTGTCTCTTCTTTAATTTCTTCCAAGATACTTATCTAGTTTCTCTCATAGTGACTAACTACTAACCACTAACAATCTAACTCCTTGATTGATAATCTAGATGAATCTAATAGCTTCTACAAGGCCTTACTATCGCAAGAGCAATTGATGGCTCAGATGATGGGTTCTAACTCCTAACTTATTGACAAGCTAACTTATACAGTTTACTTTATTTCATGCTTGTCTCTAACCAATTTTGATGGATTAATTGTATGGTGCACCTTGTTAATCAAGCATTGATGTGGAAACAATCTTACGGACCATTCTTTGAAACGCTCTTAGAGACAAGTCTAGTGATGGCTAATGATCCATTGTGAGATAACTATCACTCTATAGGTTAGTATGGTTAGTGGAGCAATTAGTAGTTTGTAGCCATGAGTTTTCTTTGTTTTTTTAATTTTGTTTTAGAAATAGTTTTCCAAACAACATCATGATCTTTTATTTATGTTTTTATCGTTTCTTTTCCTTCATATTGTTTTCTTTTCTTTTCTTTCTATTTTTTTGAAAACCTATAAGTACTCATAAAGATTAACGTGACACACCGTTAATTCTTCTATCCCTTCCCGCCCCAGTGGATTTCACCTGTATAGCCACTTTGCTATAACAGAAGTATTAAGGAAGTCAAAACACACACACACACACACACACACACACACACACACTTAAACTCTTAATTTCAAAATACACATTTTAGCGCATGGTTCCCCTTCAATCAGATTTTGGTACCGTTGTGGGGGATGGGAACTGTTTGAATTCACATTTTTATTAATTTTCACTTTTCTATTCTGTGTACAAGTTAAATGTTGCAGAAACAGATCATAGAAGAACACTCCCTGGGCTCCTAATTCCCTACTCTCAAAAGCAGGGAAGCTGATTCCTTGAAAATGCCACGCAAATGCGGTATACAGGACTTTTGCGCGGCAACATCAGGGCACCAAGGCCCCAGTATTTGCAAAGAACCCCTAATTGCAACTCTCTGGTGGTTACTGCTATTAGTTTTTTGTATTTGATTGCCTGTTTACAGAAATAAATATAACAAAAATCAGTAATTGGATGCGTTAAAAACAGTTTAGACATTTGCATTATAGGCACATGTCAATTTCAATTTCATATTACTGTATTTTGTTTTGATGTTGTGACCTGAACTGAGGTGTATATATTGCATTGCATATAGATTATATAATATCTCTAGTTAGTAGTACTGTATTCCTATTTTTCTAAGTATTTTTTATTTTACTGATTATTTTTATTATTATTAACTTGATTTATGACTTATTGTATTATTAAATACACAAATTATTTTAGAGTATTAAATGGTAATTTGGCTTTATATATTTACCATTATTACTTGTTAGATTTTAATTACTAACTAGTATTTCTTCTATTACTATGGTTATATTTATTATTATTATTATTAGGGTTAGCATAATTTTATTTATTTATTTTATAGTTAGTATTAATATTAGTGGTGGTAGTAGTTAATTCTATTATTAATTCATTATGATAATTATTTATTTTTATTATTATTAGTGTTATTATCATTGTTGTTATTATTATTGCATTGGTATTATTATTGACTATTATTATTACTATTATTGATTAGTACTACTTGATGATTGTTATTGTGATTATTACTAATGTTGTTGGTATTATTTATTTCATTTGCCCAAACTCCATTTCTATTTAATTCTTCCCTTTTTTGCATGTGTATTAGCCTATTTCATTTACCCAAACTCCATTTCTATTTAATTCTTCCCTTTTTTGCTTGTGTATTAGCCTATTCCTAAACCCATTTATCCTATACCCATTACCTATCAATCCTATTAATCCTAATCCAATATACTTACCCATTAACCCATTATTTCTAAACCCTTTATAAAAAACCATTTCCATAAACCTACTAACCCTATACCCAAAACCCTCAACCCACTTCTATGTATGTGTGTGTGTGTGTGTGTGTGTGTATATCATCTTATTAACCCTACCCTAATCCCAAACCTAATCCTTCTCCTTCTCCTCCTACAGTAGCCGTCACATCTCCTCTCCTATGGCTACTCATCTTTCCATAACAGCCCCCTTCCCCCACTGTCGGAGATCCAGGCCTCGCCACCAAACCACGCCACCGAGCTTCACCCATGGCAGGATGCCGCAAGTTCCCCCTCTGCCTCCTGTGCATAGCAAAACACGGCAGATCTCTCCCATGTCGAGCCCTCCTTCTTCTTCCCCATCTCGTCCGCGAACTCCCCGGCCTTCGCACAACCATCGTAGCCCATCTCACCCCGTGATGCGAGCTCTGTTCTCCCTCTTTCTAGGATACCCGTCAATCGTCGGAGCGCGATCATACCTCCACCGGAGCCCCTTGGCTATAATCAACTTCCACGCGCAATCCCCCATTCCCTTGTCTGGCGGCTTATCTCCCTCACCTCTCTCCAGGTTGCGCCCCATGCCCCCTGTGCGACTCCAACTAGTGAGCTAGACCTCCTTCACACCCCGACCATCCCCTTTGCGAGCCAGCCGCCCCATGCACAGTCCACTCGGCGCATCACAGCACAGCCCTCCGGCTTTCACTCCCCATGGCCTCACTCTCCTTCTCCAGTGAGATCCCATGGCCGTGACCACCCGTCTTCCACATCCTCTTGCACCGTAGGCATCACCAACCCCCCAATGGCTACCCACCCGTGAGCATCCACGCCCGTGACACCCTGATGCCGCGATCTCCTCCCAACCCCCATGGCCTGCTGCCGCACCTGGTCGAGACCCCTTGCCTCTCTAGGCCGTGCCTCCTTCTTGGCCGATCTCTGACGAGCTCCGCGAGCCCCTCCAGTAGCACGATTCCCTCTGCGAGAACTCCGGTGAGCCATTTCCATCCTCCGTGAGCTCCGTCATCGCCGGAGATCATTGCAAGCCTCCCCGTGGCTGGCCTCTTTCCCCTTGCCGTGAGTCCCCTTTATCTCTCTCTCTTTTTTACACATAATTGGTGAATATATGTGTGTATGTGTTTTTAGTTTATTATGTGTTTTTGTGTGGGTATAATTGTAATTATGTTATGTGTGTATGTGTATGTATGTGTAGGTGTATGTTTATGTGTGTGTATATATATATATATATATATATTAATTATATGTGTATAAGTTTGTGTGTAAGTATGCATGTATGTAATGTGTTGTATATGTGTACGTGTATATGTGTACGTGTATGTATTGTGTATGCTTGGGTTTCTGCATGAGTACGTGTATGTGTATATACAAAAGTGTATGAGGTTATATATTATGTATGTTTGGTTGCGTGTTATAGCGAATCGAACTCGTTCGTGCGATCCAAACTCGGTAACAAGAGGTTCGAATTTATGCCCGTTAGGGACCCGATACACAGGCAATTCGAAGACTGACCTACGAGATAATTCAAAGTCTGTACTGGTTTATACAGTGAAGACCAGACGACAATTCGATCCGAAACTGCATCATTTCATGTGAGTATTTATTTTTGTGTTATTATTCATTTACCTTTGTCAATAGTTGTTTATATAATTACTCTTATCATTTCATGTGAGCAATTAATATATTTTATCAGTATGATTACCTGTATCACTTTATGAGTCATCAGTGAGCATTCACCTTATTTATGTAGTTGATATGGTCATTTATTGGCGTCATTTCATGTGTTAGCACTTCATCGTTGTTGGCTTAGGCCTAGTATTGTTACATCTTAGACAGTGACTCGAATCGATCTATTGATTGACTGGATTAGTTTGTATTTGAGGACAAATAGCATATTTTATGTATAGTGTTTATCGGGCAATTGTTTGGTGATTATCAGATAAGAATTTATTTGGATATTAGGGACGTATTAGATATATTGTTACTTTATTAAGAAACTTGATTTCTTATGCTTGAATAGGTATTGACTTATTTAGAGCTAGAGTTGATTGACACGAGATTTGTGTTCTTTTTAGAGGATTTTGAATAGTATTATAATGAGATTGATGTAGTTGGATTTATAGTTGTGAGTATTTTCAGTTTACCCCTTATTATACTGCTTGAGTATTGATGTCTTGTTGGAGTTGATTATCAGACGTAGAGATATTCTAAATTCCATATTGCTTGAGGATGTTCAAATCTTTATTTATTTCGATATTCATTGGCTAGTTAATCTAGAGGATAATCTGTAGACTGTATTCATTATCTTGATTATTTCAATTTTTCAATTATAGAGATATATATTGTGATAGTAATCTAGTTGATATCGGTGATCTTGTACTTTAGAGTTTATAGTAGCTGTCAGAGATCAGTATCAGTTATCAGTGATTAGTGTACCATTGTTTTAGTGACTCCATATCTCCAGTGTTCAGATGTCAGTTATTAGCTGCCAGTTATTTAGTTATCAAATATTAGTTGTCAGTTGTTAGATATCAACTAGTATTAGCATCAACAGTGGTTAGAGATGTCAGTTTCTATTAATAATAATTTATATCATTGCTTGTTAATAAAAAATACCATAACCTGGTGGAAAAGGGTAATTACCTGATAATGCATGTCGTGTATTTTAGAAGGACTTCTTATGGTATACCAAGTTGAGGGTTCCACTATGGGGAACTAAGATCGTACTGGCTACCAAGTTATTCAGTTGTCAGGGTTATGCCCAGATTACGGTGTCACACTAGTTGTCTTTTCGTGCGGGGCTGAGGTCTTTAGTTATTAGAGACTTGCGGTTTGTCCTGGTTTAGTACCGTGGGTTAGACCGTGGTATCGAGCATGTACGGTACTATTCCAAAGCACATGCACTATATTGGTAGGCAGTTATAATAATGATAATCTTGTTTGAAATGTTAAAAAATGGCTGTGGTCTGGGACACAACTAAGTACTACATTAGTTATGTTAATAACAACTAACCAAACTAGTGACATATGCTAAGTTGCACCTCTTTGACATCAGTTGTTTCCTTTTACTGTGATATGAGTTATATTGATTATTCTGTTATCTTTTATTTACAGTTTATCATGTTATTATTATGTACACACTGTTTATATGAACGAGCACCTTTCCCTTTTCTTACACACTCATTGGGTCGCTTTCTGACGACCCTGGATTTGCACGTCTAGATTGGATGCTTTATTTTATTGATCAGGTGTTGATGAGTTTGTACATGTTGTGAGAAGCTGGAGTTTCTTTTTATTTGGTTCTGGTGTTCTAACACCCCGATCCCACGGGTACGAGGATGTTACTACGACGTATATACGTAGGTCGAAAATACCCTCACATATATACGCTAAGCATTAGTACAAATAAGAATCAGAGTTCAGTAATACGTGGTGCATTATAAATTCTAACATATGAGTGCAATTACAAAGTTATCACCAGATGTGACACAATATTATAAGAATATCACATCACCGATAGGCGCAAATATGAGAATACAAAGAGATATACAAGTATGAACAGTACAAAGGGCGCTTATGAGCTACAGAAGGAAAACTCGAGAGATGAGCAGGGAGCCTGGAAGGATAGATCCTCAGACGGTCTGCCGATGATCCACGCTTCTACTGCGCTATTCTGATAAGTAACCGGGAGAATCCACAAGCTCCAGGCTTTAGGATCTGGACATGAGAATCCAGGGGAGTCATAAATTCTCCAACGAGTGGTGCGGTGAATGCCAAGTGGCGTGCAAGGATAGGCACACATGTATCGATAAATTTGATTTATAAATAAGCATTGAAAACTGTGTCATGAGTATATATGCACTCCAGACATGCATAAGATATCAAGTGATGATTGACAACCAGGAATCAGTATTAAAGTGATCAAGTCAAGAGGATAAGTAAGGTGGAACATGAGTAGTATCAAGCAAAAAACTAATAGAGTAGTACACAGCTGGTAAACTAGAAATATGATAATGATTAATAAAATCAAAATTCGAAGTAAAACCCATTGAAAGCAATTGTGGCAAAACCAGAGGTATAACCCAGTTTGCAAAACAACACGACGAGTTATTATCCTGGCATCTTATTATTAATATTCGTCCGACCTATACATCTAGGTATGTGTCCTGGTGTATATCTCAGCACACATACATCTATATATATAAGTAAGTCGAGGTTGGTTATTGAAAACTGATGAAGAACTGATGGCTCATATTTATAATGGTTCCTCTCCTGCCCAGGACATAGTCTACGGGTGCCTAAAATCAGCCTAACACGCATCTTTTGGTGCCTAAAAGTACCCTAACATGAATCGTCAGTTTAGTAACCACCATTATAAGTAAGGCATCATACCGACATTCGTTAGTTCCCCCCATTCCCAGTATAAGTTGTCCTTTTTATAGCTTATTAAGCATAATTATCAGATTACGGGATTGAGCAAGAACATAACAGGTTCAAGAGTAACAGGAGTACTTGCATAACAAGAGTACTTATCAGGAGATAAGGTAGTATGTTCACGCAATGTGATATTCATGAGTCAAGAGTTAAACAAGACAGGTATCAGGTGTTAACATGTAGATGACAAGTGATACAAGCAGGTGACTGTTGGCCCAAAAGGTTACACTCTCCATTTGTTTAGAGTTTTGATGATAACAAAATAAATAAGAGCTAGTTGGTACTAATAAGTTTGTTCAAGATAAGTTTCAGGTTTTGTACCGTGTTTGGAAGCCATTGCTTAGCTATTGCAAGATCTTCTAGGATTCATGGAGTAAAGAAGTCTTATGGCACATCAAGGAAGGATCATAGAAGAGAAGGCTCTAGCAAGACTTTTTCATGGCTCAAGACTTCAAGATTGCTCAAGATAATTCATTAGTTTTGTTAAATAATAGTGATTAGGATTGAAGCTCTATATTCCAACACACACGTTTTTGCGCACATGCATTTCCTAGAAATATTCCCTATAAAGATATAGAAAATATTTTAATACAAAGACTTTTGTTTATAAACTCAATTTTAGGCATTATACATGTTTCATATCAAAAATATTTTATTACATATCAAAATCTCCTTAAAATTGTGTTTGAGTTTCAGCTTTTGGCCTGAGCCGGTCGACCGACCGGTCGACCGTCACTATGTCAGGTCAAACCGGTCGACCGACCCAGTCGACTGGTATCTGTCTGTTTTGATGTATCAGTGTGCATGTTTACCGGTCGACCGGACTGTCGACCGGAGCCCTTCGGTCGACCGGGCGGCTGGCCGACTGAAGTTGTGCTACTCTCTGTTTGTTTCGGCCGACCGGGCGGTCGACCATAGCCTGCAACGGCTCTTTTTATTTGAATCACGGTCGACCAGCCGGCCGACCGAGGTAGCCGTTTCAGCCATAATAGCTAGTTTTTTAAACACGTTTTAAATTCGTGTTTTTCGTTTTTAAACGTATTTAGGGGATATTTTATAGGTCAAAATCTTCCTATTGATATTATATGTGTTTACCTTTTGATCCCTAACCCTATCCTATAAATAGTGGTGATTAGGGCTATGTTTTCAACAACAAGAAAAACAATCAAGCTATATACAAAAGTTTCAAAGTCTTCAAAAGTTTTCAAGAGAGTTTGGTCCTTTGTTTTTGTGCTGAAGATTCTCACATCGCTAAAGTTTCATTTTTTAAACTCTCTCTAGTTCATTTCCTTTTTCACTTACACTATTTTGAGCTTCAATTCTAACCATTACTCTACAGGGCTCTTGTAAGGGAAAGAGACGTTTGCAAAAGATAGTTTGTGGTCTTTTGATCACTAAGAGAGAATTTGTACTTGAGATTGTGGAGTTGGGTACTCCAGTGTATTTGTAACCTCTTTGTGAAGTTATAGTTGTTAGAAATCCTTCTGGGTGAAGGCGGGGATGTAGAGCTGGGTGCTCGAACCTCGGAAAAATTCTTCATGTTTGCATTTGGTTTACTTGTTCTTACTTGCTCTTAATTCTTGCTAACTTTATATTCATTGCTTTATCTACTTGCTTCACATTTTCTTTGCAACATTGTACTTGCTCTTCATTTTCATAGTTATATTCACTTGTTGCATCATATTTTTTTTAAGTGTGCATTGATTAGCATAATCACCTATTCACCCCCCCTCTAGGTGATTTTCAATTGGTATCAGAGCTTGGACTCTAGGTTTGGCTTAACATCCTTAGAGAGATCCTTAAAATTTGCTAATCAACATTTGCATTCTTTCATTCATACACTAGTAAACATGGCCGATAACATCAAAACCCCTCCTAAATTTGATGGACTTAACTTCCCTATTTGGAAGGTTTGGATGACTATCTTTTTGCAATCCTTAGGTAGCTTAGTTGCTAAATCCTTGACCAAACCCTATGTTGTACCCGATAGTGATGAGAGCACTTGGACCGACTTCACCTTTAGAGAATAAGAGGCTAACTCCAAGGCCCAAAACTCCCTATTAACCGCCTTGAATGAGGATGACCTTACACGGGTAATTCATTGCCAATCCACCTATAAGATTTGGCAACATTTGTTGGTCACACACGAGGGGACTTCACAAGTTAAGAGAGATAAGATAGATCTCTTAAGGTCCCAATATGAATCTTTTAAAATGATTGATGATGAAACCATTGATTGCATGATTACAAGGTTTACTAAAATTATCAATGCTCTTTCCTCTTTAGGTGATGATATCTCCAATGATCAAAGGTGCGTAAAGTGATTCGGGCTCTTCCTTTATCATGGGAGATAAAAGCCACTACCTTGAAAGAATTGAATGACAAGGATGAAATGGACCTCATGAGTCTCATTGGGAACTTAAAGACCCATAAGATGGAAAAGAAAGCAAGAGAAGAGGCCGCTCCGCTAAAGAAGAAGTCCATAGCATTCAAATCGTCATCCACTCTTGAGGACGATGAAGAAGATGAAGAAGAAGATGAGGAGCTCTCCCTTCTTGTGCGAAACGTCAAAAGGATGTACCGGAAGAACAAGCTCAACTTTCGAAGAAAATTTGAAGGTAAAGAGGAGAGAAGAATTATTTGCTACAATTATCGAAAGCCCGGACATATCATGGCTGATTGCCCGGAGTTCAAGAAGAAGATGACTTCCTCCCTCAAGTTAAAGAAGCCGGTCGAAAAGAAAGCCACAAAGCCACATGAGATTCGGAAAGCGAATCCGAAGACGAGGTAGACACGGCGAACATGTGTTTCATGGCAAACACACCAAAGGTAACCCACAACCTCTTGATGAAGATGATGAGTTATCTAAAGAAGTTATTGTACATGCTTTTGTTGAACTCTCCGAAACATATGATAATAAAAAGATTGAGTGTTCAAAATTGGAAAAGGAAGTTGCTTTTCTTAAAAATCAACTTGCTATGGTTTCTAAAGAAAAAGATGAAATTTCTTCCAATCTCATTTCTATTCAAAAAGAATTTAGTGATTATAAAGTTGCATGCAAAGCAAAATTTCCTAAGATTGATGAAAAGAAATTTCTTCTTTAAAAACTAAAATGGTTGATTTTGAGAAGGTTTTGAAAGATTGTGCTTTTAACACTAAGAAACTTGAAGAAAAGTTTTCTAAAAAGCACACTACTCATGCTAAAGATTCTCATGTAAGATTTCTCATGCTCACACTTCACACAACACTCATGTTAAATCTACACATGCTCACAAGTCTCACACACACTATGCTTTTAAATATGGTAGAGTGTATAGATGTACTTATTGTGGTAAGAATGGACATTTGGCTAAGTTTTGTTATGACCAAGTAATAAGATCAAATAATCTTGTTTGGGTTCATGGCACTAACCCTTTAGGACCCAAGAAAATGTGGATACCAAAATCAAGTCCTAAGCTATTTGATGTAGGTACACACCAAGGCTCCAAGACGTAAGGAGCGGTGGTACCTTGATAGTGGTTGTTCGAGACACATGACAAGGGATATCAACAACTTTACAACCCTATCAAGGTACATGGAAGGTGGCACCGTCACCTTCGGGGATGACTCCAAGGGTACTATCATCGGTATAGGTAACATTCAAATTGGTGCATCTCCTATTATAGAAAATGTTGTTCTTGTTGATGGTTTAAAACATAACTTGCTTAGTATAAGTCAACTTTGTGATCGTGGACTTAAAGTTGTTTTTGATGACTCTTCCTGCAAGATTTTTGATTGCGAAACCAATGATTGTATTCTCACCGGATTTCGTGATGATAATGTTTATATTATTGACATGCTTAATTTGGATTGTTCTACTAAATGCTTGAATGTTTTTGATGAAAATTCTTGGCTTTGGCATAGAAGATTAGGACATGCATCTTTTGAACATCTTTCTAGGATTAATTCTAAGGAATTGGTGAAGGGTATTCCTTGCTTGAAATTTGAAAAAGACCGCATTTGTAGTGCGTGCCAACGTGGGAAACAAACCAAGTCTTCTTTCAAACCAATCAAGGATATCATGTCAACAAGGCCATTAGAATTAATTCATATGGATCTTTTTGGACCAACTAAAACTAAAAGCTTAAATGGTAGTAGATATGCATTTGTTTTAGTTGATGATTTTTCCCGATTTACTTGGGTTTTCTTTTTTGGAAAATAAAGATCAAACTTTTCTCATTTCAAGATTTTTCGAAAAAGGGTTGAAAAAGAAAAAGGTTTTTCGATTTTGAAGATAAAGAGTGATAGAATTGGTGAGTTTGTTAACCAACTCTTCATGACTTATTGTGATGAAAAAGAATTAAGCATGAAATGTCATGTCCTAGAACTCCACAACAAAATGGAGTTGTAGAAAGGAAAAATAGAACACTTCAAGAGATGGTTAGGACAATGATAAGTGAATATGACCTCCCTCAATATCTATGGGCCGAGGCCGTAAACACCGCATGCTACATATCAAATCGTATTTATTTGTGTAAAAATTCTTCCAAAACATCTTTTGAAATGTATCATTCTAGAAGACCTAATGTTTCATATTTCAAAGTTTTTGGATGCAAGTGTTTTGTTTTGAATACTAGAGATAACTTGGGTAAATTTGATGCTAAGACTTATGAAGCTATTTTTTTTGGATATTCTTCTACTAGTAAAGCTTATAGAGTATTCAATAGATTTTCCCTTACCATTGAAGAATCCATGCATGTTAAATTTGAAGAATCTAATGTGGTTGTTGAGAATGTTGTAAAAATTGACCCATTAGGTGAAGACATGGAGAGACTATCCTTGAAGGATTCACCCGCTCAAGAAGAAAAGCAAGAACCCATTGGTGATGTTCATAAGGATGAAGTGAAAGATTCTCAACCACTTCCTAAAGATTGGAGATACGCTACAAATCACCCCAAGGAACTCATCATAGGTGATGTATCTAAGGGGGTAACAACTCGCTCCAAGCTCCATGACTTATGTGGTAACTTTGCATTCATTTCTCATTTTGAACCCAAAAGCATTCTCGAAGCCGAGACGGACTCATATTGGTTGCTAGCCATCCAAGAGGAACTCAATCAATTTGAGCGCAACCAAGTTTGGCATCTTGTTCCTAGGCCCCATGATAGACCAATAATTGGTACTAAGTAGATCTTTAGAATAAGTTGGATGAGTTCGGAAATGTCATTAGGAATAAAGCTAGGTTAGTGGCCCAAGGTTACACTCAAGTTGAAGGAATTGACTTTGAGGAGACCTTTGCACCCGTAGCACGGCTTGAAGCCATACGGATAACACTAGCTTTTGCATCTTTTAAAAATTTTAAACTTTTTCAAATGGATGTGAAAAGTGCATTTTTAAATGGTTTTATAAATGAAGAAGTTTATGTTGAACAACCTCCTGGTTTTGTTGATCATGTTCATCCAAATTTTGTTTTTAAACTTGATAAAGCTTTGTATGGATTGAAGCAAGCTCCAAGAGCTTGGTATGAAAGGCTTTCTAGTTTTCTCATTTCAAATGATTTTTTTAAAGGCAAAGTAGACACAACTCTTTTTACTAAGCATGTTGATAATGACATTTTAATTGTGCAAATTTATGTTGATGATATAATCTTTGGTTCTACTAATGAGTTTTTATGTAAGGAGTTTGAAAAGGTTATGCAAAGTGAGTTTGAAATGTCTTCCATGGGTGAATTAAATTTCTTCCTTGGACTCCAATCAAGCAATTGTAAGATGGGAATTTCATATGTCAAGCCAAGTATGCAAAGGAACTTGTAAAGAAGTTTGGACTTGAAAGCTTAAAAGTTTGCAACACTCCCATGGCAACTACAACCAAGCTTGATAAGGATGACCAAGGTAAAAATGTTGATATTAAATTGTATAGAAGCATGATAGGTAGTCTTTTGTATTTGACGGCAAGTAGGCCGGACATAATGTTTAGTGTGTGTCTTTGTGCTAGATTCCAATCGTGTCCTAAAGAGTCCCATCTTATTGCGGTAAAACGCATTATTCGTTATATTAAGGGCACAATTGGAATGGGTCTATGGTATCCGAAAACCGGAGATTTTTCAATGACAAGTTATTCGGATGCTGACTATGCGAGTTGTAGAGTAGATAGAAAGAGTACTAGTGGGACATGTCAATTTCTTGGTAATTGTCTTGTTTCATGGTCCTCTAAGAAACAAAATTCCGTAGCTCTATCAACCGCCGAGGCGGAGTATGTTGCAGCAGGGGCTTGTTGTGCACAAGTCCTTTGGATGAAACATACTCTCCTTGATTATGATTTGTATTATGATCATATAAAAATTTTTGTGACAATACTAGTACTATCATATGACCAAAAATGCAAATCAACATAGTAAGACCAAGCACATTGAGATTAGGTATCACTTTCTTAGAGATCATTTTGAGAAAGGTGATATAGATATTGATTATGTTTTCACGGATTTGCAACTTGCCGATATTTTTACTAAACCACTTGATTTTGCTAGATTCTCCTTTATTTGTGATGAACTAACTATTTGTGTTATTGAATAAAAGTTTTTATCCTTTTTGATGTATGACAAAAAGGGGGAGAATAAGGTTGAGTTTGTATTGTTTTTGTTTTTACAAAGTGTTTATGATGTTTATGATTTTCTTGTATTTAAAGTTTGTGTGTTTTGCAAGTGTTTTATAGTTTTGCAAGTGTTTTATACCTTTTGCAAGTGTTTTATAGTTTTGCAAGTGTTTTATACCTCATGATTTTTAGTTTCCTGGTTTTTGCTTGCATATTGCATTGTTTAAATATAGCATAATTTGAGGGGGAGCTTAGATCTCTCCTTTATTTTTAAAATAGCCTATTTGTTTTGTCATCATCAAAAAGGGGGAGATTGTTGACCCAAAAGGTTACACTCTCCATTTGTTTAGAGTTTTGATGATAACAAAACAAATAAGAGCTAGTTGGTACTAATAAGTTTGTTCAAGATAAGTTTCAGGTTTTGTACCATGTTTGGAAGCCATTGCTTAGCTATTGCAAGATCTTCTAGGATTCATGGAGTAAAGAAGTCTTATGGCACATCAAGGAAGGATCATAGAAGAGAAGGCTCTAGCAAGACTTTTTCATGGCTCAAGACTTCAAGATTGCTCAAGATAATTCATTAGTTTTGTTAAAGAATAGTGATTAGGATTGAAGCTCTATATTCCAACACACACGTTTTGCGCACATGCATTTCCTAGAAATATTCCCTATAAAGATATACAAAATATTTTAATAAAAAGACTTTTGTTTATAAACTCATTTTAGGCATTATACATGTTTCATATCAAAAATATTTTATTACATATCAAAATCTCCTTAAAATTGTGTTTGAGTTTCAGCTTTTGGCCTGAGCCGGTCAACCGACCGGTCGACCGTCACTATGTCAGGTCAAACCGGTCGACCGACCCAGTCGACTGGTATTCTGTCTTTTTTGATGTATCAGTGTGCATGTTTAACGGTCGACCGGACTGTCGACCGGAGCCCTTCGGTCGACCGGGCGGCTGGCCGACTGAAGTGGTGCTACTCTCTGTTTATTTCGGCCGACCGGGCGGTCGACCGATAGCCTGCAACGGCTCTTTTTATTTGAATCACGGTCGACCGGCCGGCCGACCGAGGTAGCCGTTTCAGCCATAACAGCTATTTTTTTAAACACGTTTTAAATTCGTGTTTTTCGTTTTTAAACGTATTTAGGGGATATTTTATGGGTCAAAATCTTCCTTATTGATATTATATGTGTTTACCTTTTGATCCCTAACCCTATCCTATAAATAGTGGTGATTAGGGCTATGTTTTCAACAACAAGAAAACAATCAAGCTATATACAAAAGTTTCAAAGTCTTCAAAAGTTTTCAAGAGAGTTTGGTCCTTGGTTTTTGTGCTGAAGATTCTCTCATCGCTAAAGTTTCATTTTCTAAACTCTCTCTAGTTCATTTCCTTTTTCACTTATACTATTTTGAGCTTCAATTCTAACCATTACTCTACAGGCTCTTGTAAGGGAAGAGACGTTTGCAAAAGATAGTTTGTGGTCTTTTGATCACTAAGAGAGAATTTGTACTTGAGATTGTGGAGTTGGGTACTCCGGTGTATTTGTAACCTCTTTGTGAAGTTATAGTTGTTAGAAATCCTTCTGGGTGAAGGCGGGGATGTAGAGATGGGTGCTCGAACCTCGGAAAAATTCTTCGTGTTTGCGTTTGGTTTACTTGTTCTTACTTGCTCTTAATTCTTGCTAACTTTATATTCATTGCTTTATCTACTTGCTTTACATTTTCTTTGTAACATTGTACTTGCTCTTCATTTCATAGTTATATTCACTTGTTGCATCATATTTTTTTTAAGTGTGCATTGATTAGCATAATCACCTATTCACCCCCCCTCTAGGTGATTTTCAGTGACGAGTGATTGTATGTAGATGACAGGTGTCAAGTAATAGCATGTCAGGTGTCAGATGATAGCATGGTAAGGGTTAACATGTTAAGCATGTGTATGGTAAGTGATATAGTAGTAGCTGAGCATAATCAAGCAGAACTGAACAAGCTGAAGGCACGGATAGTGAACAATGTTTAGTCACTAATGCACTTGGCAGAGTTACCGAGACGACTTGGCTTAAATGCGTATATAAAATCTGACAGCATCCCGCCTAGACAAATCTAATAAATAAAGCACTGAGCGCTAAACATGCCTACTAGGTGATGATCAAAATAGAAGTAGCCATTAATTAAACTCAGAGAGGTTAAGCCTGGAGGTGGAGCAATAAGGGGATATAGCTAAACCATGCTTAAAGAGGTTACACCATGAAGCTTAGCTCATAGACACACGGTGTAGCTAGTAAAACCCAGGGAGTTCAAGCAAAGCAAAAACATAGTACGCCGCTTCTGACGAGGCTACGCAATTAAGCTCGGCTGGCAACCACACGGCTTAGCTATGCCTTCGCGATGCTATGAAACTTAGAGAGTTTAAGGTCGAAGTCTGTTAGTACTTGCAAAAGATGTTAGTGTCACACATGCATAAATATAATGTTATCTACACTATTACAAGTATTACAGTACATAGATCCAGTACAAGCTACGACAAATCCACGGATTACAACTTACATGAATTCACGAAATACAAATACAAGTACAATACATCCATCGAAGTGGGATACCCAAATCAAGGCGAGTATACTCGCCAAAATAATACAAGTTACTCGCCTAAATGACAACTTCATGGAAACGCAGCGTGCGCGAGTCCCGAAGCTCGAAAATCACTGAAGTGAAAATGAATCGAGGCTTGACCCTAAGGGGTGGCGGCCCTAGTGGTGGTGCGCCACCACCATGAGTGGCTAAGGGGTGGCCGGCCCTATGGTGAGAGGAGATAGAGTATGGGAGAGTGAGATGGAGTTGGTGGTGGTGGAATTTGGAGGAGAATGAAAAGGAAGGAGATAGAGATAATGGGGAGGGTAATGTAGGAGCTTGAAATAGTGGTGATGAGGGTGGTGTTATGGTGGTGATAGTGATGGTGGTGGAGGTGGAGATGAGTAGAAGAGATGGTGAGGAAAATGGTGTAGTAAGGACGATGGTGGTGACGTTGGTGCTGTTGTTGTAGTTGTCACCGGAATGATCGCCGGAGTGGTTATCGTGGAGGGGAAGCTCAACCTTAAGCTCCGTGTGGTGGCCGGCCATGATGGTGGAGTGGAGGTGGTTTTGTGGGAGGATAAGTTGAAGGAGGTTGTGGTGGAGATGAAGGAGAAGTGTTGTTTTTTAGAGTTTTAGAGAAGGATGGAAGGTTAAAGAAGATGGAATGGAGAAGGATTTTGGTGTTGGAGTTAGAATGAAAGGGGAGAGAGAGGAGAGAGAAAGAGTTAGAGAGAAAAATAGAGAGCCAGAGAAAGAAAGAGGCCTAGAAAGAGAAAGTTATAGAGAGAAAGGGAGAGCTAGAGAGAATTACCTAGAAAGAGAAAGAGAGCTAGAGAGAATTATCTAGAGAGAGAAGAGAGAGCTAAAGAGAATTATCTAGAGAGAGAATTATCTAGAGAGAGAAAGAGAGAGCTAGAGAGAGAATGATAATAGGAGAGAGAGAAATTGAGGGAGAAAGAGACAATAGAGAGAGAAGGAGAGAGAATGAAGGGGGCTGCTGCCCTTGCTCTCAACTTACGGCTAGGGCCAGGGCCTGGCCAGTCCTGGGCGGCGCCAGCCGCTGTGGCCAGGGGTGGCCGCTGGCTACCCCGAGGGGGAAAGATTGGTGTTGGGTTTTGAAGATGGTGAAGGTGATGATGGTGATAAGGTGAGAGATTGAAAGTGATGGTGATGAAATTGAAGGGGAGGAGGAAGGAAGAGGTCGTGGTGGTTGAGATTCATCAGGAGGAAGAGTTAATTTGGGGGCGTTGGTAGTGGATTTGGAGGTCGAAGAAGAAGATGGTGAAAATGGAGATGGTGGAGAAAAGAAGAGATGGTGAAGGAAGGAGAAGATGGTGGTGTTTTGGGGTTATGGAAGGCCACCGCCGGCCTTAGGTCACCAGAGAGGTGCACCGGAGGAGGCGCTGGTGGTGGCGGTGGCGGTGGCGGCGTTCCCAGGGAAAAAGGGAAGAGGGAGAAAGGAAAGAGGGGGAGAGTGAAAAGAAAAAGAAAAAGAAAAGGAAAAAAGGAAAGAGAGAGAGTGATGGAGGGGGGTGGTGACTGAACCAATGTGAGGGAGTGGGCGCAGGTGATTGGATGGGGCAAAAGAATGGAAAAAAGAAAGAAAAATAAAGAAATGAAAAGATTCTGTAAAATAATAATATTTTAATAATCTTGGGAAATATCGACTGCACTGGAAAAATCCCCAAAAATACCCAAAAGTAGAAATATCACCCTGAGAAATAATATGAAGTCGATTTAAAAAATAAAATCTTATTTTAAAATAAAATCATGGAATCTACCAGCGATATCGATCGGCATCAAATCCTGACGAGTTCTGATAACTTCACAAATTCACCAAAAATTTAAGATAAAAAAATGTGATTTTAAGAAAAAAATGAAAGCAATTTTAAAATTCAACTCTATTTGTAAATTAAAAATTCTGAAATCTTTCAACGATACTGGTCGACACCAAATCCATCCGTATTTTGACAAATTCAAAAAAATCTCAAAAAATACATTAAAGTAGAAAATGTGATTTTTAGAAGCAATGTGAAAGCAAAATCTATAAATTCAATTCCAATTGTAAATTAAAATCTTGGAATCGACCAGTGTTAAGGTCAACACCGATTTTGAAGATTTTATAAATTAATTCGAAAAAATTTCAGAAAATCATGAAAAATCTAAATATTGGAAAATGATATTTGAAATTGAAATTTGTCAAATCTGACTATTAAAAAGAACAAATCAAGCAATACACTAGGATTGGGTCCCCGGTTCAGACTAGGGCTGACTCTGAGTTTAGGAATCCGAATCTAATGCAGAACGATCGCATAAATATTCATAAAACAAAGACAAATATAGAAAGTAAATCAAAATATATAATCGAGAATCTGAATACGTAACCAAGTATGTATCCAGGAACGGGGTGTTACAAGTATTCTTGCCTTCCTTTATTCCTGCTATTATCCATTTGATTCCTATATATATATAATATATATATATATATATATATATATAATATATATATATATATATATATATATATATATATATATATATAATATATATATCAGACTCTACTCTTATTCTAGTTCTTGATTTATATGACATAATGTGTGGACATCTATATGTATTATTGCAGTGATCAAGATTTATCATAGTAGATTTTTATAGCTTATTAGGGCTACTTAAGGCTTAGTGTGTATACGTGAGGTATTTTCCTTGCATATAAGCGTCGCCAACTCTCGTCGCATCTTCACTCTACCGTATTTTGGAAAGTGGGACAAGACAGGGTTTTCTTGATATCAGAGCCTAGATTTTCGACTAGCGTTGTTGGCATTTTGACTTTTGATATTCACAAGAGGACTTAGTTTTTACTGGAACTTGAAACGAGCTATAATTAAACTGTAATATACATGTACTATCAATACAATGGAATTAACTCCATTTGGAATTGATCGTCTTCCCTTGAGAATCCATCTCTTGAATCTTTTAACATCCCTGTTATTAACTCATTTTCTAGAGTGATATGGAACTCCATCTTGATTTCTATTCACTTTTCTGATCTATTATCCTGATCTTTGTCTCGTGGAACTGGTCACTCCATGTTGAAGCCAATAGTAGAAGTCAAAGTAGCACAGCGAAAGCTTGGTAGATCCATGATGTGCAGAGAAACGACGTGGAAGCTTGGTATTTTCCCTTGTATTTTGGTTCTTTTTACTATTCCCTATTTTATTGAAATTTCAGGGACGAAATTTTTATAAGGTTGATAGAATGTAATATCCCTAGTTAGTCATACTGTTTTTTTATTTTTTAAGTATTTATTTTTTTTACTCATTATTTTTATTATTATTTATTAACTTGATTTATGACTTATTTATTATTAAATACACAAATTATTTTGGAATATTAAATGGTAAGACTTTATATATTTACAATTATTACTTGTTAGCATTTTAATTACTAACTAGTATTTCTGCTATTGCTATGGTTATTATTATTTATTTATTATTGTTATTAGTGTTAGAATTATTTTATTTATTTATTTTAATATTAGTATTAATATTAGTGCTGGTAGTAGTTAATTCTATTATTAATTCATTATGATAATTATTTATTTTTATTATTATTATTAGCGTTTATCATTGTTGTTTTTATTATTGTGATTGGTATTATTATTATTGACTATTACTATTACTATTATTTATTATTATTAATTGATGATTGTTATGTTGTATTATCATTGTTGTTATTATTATTGTGATTGGTATTATTTTTATTGACTATTATTATTACTATTATTTATTAGTATTAATTGATGATTGTCATTGTGCTTATTACTAATGTTGTTGGTATTATTTATTTCATTTACCTAAATTCCATTTCCATTTAATTCTTCCTTTTTTTTGCATGTGTATTAGTCTATTCCCAAACCCATTTATCC